>ML792422.1:239030-250738 GCA_009831015.1 Picea engelmannii | reverse complement strand
TATATATATATATTGACCTGTATATACATGTGTATATATACATGTATATGTTGATATATATACCAGATATATATTGATATATATACCAGGTATATATTGATATATATATGCACATATATACTAGTATATATATCGATCGATATATATACCGGAATATATATTGGTTAGTATATATACTGGTATCAAACATATATACAGGTCAATATATACCAGTATATATGTCAGTATATATACTAGTAAATATACCGACTAGTATATATAATAGTATATATGCCAAACCATAGTTCCTGAGGTCAAATTTATTTGACCTTAGGAATTATGACCTCAAGATCTATGACCTGACATATATATCGGTATATATAATGGCATATATAATGGTTGGTATATATACAAGTGTATATATCGACATATATACAAATCAAACCTATTGAGGTCATAGTTCCTGAGGTCTAAGTTCCTTAGGTCATAGTTCTTGAGGTCAAAGTTCCTTAGGTCATAGTTCTTGAGGGTAAAGTTCTTGAAGTTATAGTTCTTGATGTCAAAGTTCTTATTGTCAAAAATTTTGAGGTCAAAGTTCTTGAGGTCATATTTCTTGAGTTCATATTTCATGAGGTCATAGTTCTCGAGGACAAACTTCTCGAGGTCAAATTTCTCAAGGTTATAGCTCCTTAGGTCAAATTTCTTCATGTCAAAGTTCCTCGGGTCAACGTTCCTCAGGTCATAGTTCCTAAGGTTAGAGTTCCTCATGTCAGAGTCCCGAGGTCAAAATTCGTTAGGTCAAATTTCTTGAGTTCCTTAGGTCAAAGTTCCTAGGGAGACATATTCATCCTTATGTCCTCGAATCACCAAGGATTAAAAATTGTATCAAGCATAAAATATCCACCCCTTGCATGCCAAACCCAATCCATAGTTTTCAACTTATAACACTTGTTGTACAAACTCTTCCAAATTATAACTGAATTCCTAAGTGTAATCATTAATGGACAACCACCACTTTAGTCAGATCATATTTCCATTTTACATGGTCATCTCCTTGCACACAATAGTACATACAATAGCCTCAATCATCTTGGACCCACTATATGCATGTATAACACTAATCCTTACACCTTGCCTTCCCCGTGATCTAGGAATCAATCTAACAACCTATAATCCTATAGTTACAATGTGCATGCCTAGCATGTCATAGGGTACCACCCAACCATTAGAGATATAGAGGTATTTATATCTCAAATAAAAAATCCATAAAACACTTATAAGCATATTGTACAATGACTAAACGTATATGTGCATTTACGGAATCTGGCCACTCTTGTATATGCGCATTTATGGAAGCCACGCTTCGTATATATGCATTTACGAAAGCCACCTTCCATATATGCACATTTACGAAAGATATCTTCTGTAAATGGGCATATACAGAAGGTGGCTTCAGTAAATTCACTTATGTATATGTGGATTTATGGAAAGTGGCTTCTATAAATAACCATATATGGAAGTGGTTGGCTTCTGTAAATGCACATATATTGAATAACTTGTTATATTTGGTATCTCATAGGTATTTTTTCATATGCAACGCCCAATATGCGGAAGCGATGGAGCACATTTTCTCCCTAGTGACTTTATAATGTGTTTTTATAAAGTATCTTTATAAAATGATTTTATAAAGTTGGGTATTTTATTTTTTAAAGTGTAAAAGTGACTTTGTGAGGTTGAGGGTCACTTTAGTGACTTAAGTGACCTTAACGAATGATCAAGTCATGAGTGTTGATCTCATGAGGGCAAGATCCAATCTTGATCGTTAATCTCATTGGAAGACCAAGGGTTAGGGAAGTTACACTTTGAAAAGGATAAAGACAACTCATAAGGGAGAGAGGGCAACACACTTTGAGGAGAGTTGGAGGGAATGTGAAGAGGCACAACTTCCAAGATAAGTTTCTTTGCTTGGAGGGATGAGCAACAACAAAGGAATTTGGAATGCATCCCTGGGAGAGGGATTGACATGCACTTCAAGGAGATTTTAGTATTAAATAAGGTCCAGTATTGTACAGTAAAGGAAGGTCATACAATACAGTTTTCAGAGGGTCTTACAACATTTTTATGTTGGCTTTGCAACTACATCTAGCATATAAATTGATGCTAGGTACTGGCACAAATTTCTAGGTGTTTCTATGCTATTGATAAATCCATACAATGAGGTATTGTTCTATACTACTTCTAGGCATAAAAATCGAGGCACTTTTTCTGTTGTTTGTGATTGTACAGTATGTATTGTTTGTACAAGAAATCAAGTTCAAATTTCAAGACTGTGTTGCATAAAAAATGAGGTGAATTTTTTTCTCAGATAGTGAGATAGTACAATTTATTAATGTTGAAAGTGTATTGCTATTGTAACTCATAATTTTCTCTAAAGTTGGATAAATAAATTTTCTCTTTAAATCTGTCATCTTTCCTGTGTTTTATTTAAGGGGCATAGCCCAGAAATTTATGTGCCAAATGTGAAGAATTTTCTATTGTTCATGAATATTCCACTGTTGGTTTTAGTTTCAAATCCATGTCATTTATTGTTTCTACTCATTAAGTACAATTCATTATTGGGTTTAATGCTTTACTGTTGAAGCTTAATATGAGGTTGAAATATGTATATGACTTAGTGTATTTTTGAGCTATAATTTCAACAGCACTTTTGTATATGTGCATATATGGAAGCCACCTTCCATAAATGTGTATTTACAGAAGCCACCTTTGTATATGCACATGTATGGAAAGGCTTCCATATATCTTCATCTATGGAAAGTGTCTTTCGTAAATGTGCATTTACGAAAGGTGGCTTCGTAAATGTGCATTTATGAAAGGTGGCTTCTATAAATGGATTATGTATATGTGCATATACAGAAGTACTTTTGTATGTGTGCATTTAGGTCAGGTGACCACTTCCTAATATCCACATTTACGAAAGGGCTTTCATATATGCACATTTACGGAATCCACCTTCCATATATGTGGCTTTCGTATATTCACATATACGGAAGTGGTCAGATTCCATATATGCATATATACAAAAGATGGTCACTTATGTATATGCGCATATGTGGAATCTGACCACTTCCATATATGCGCATATATATTAAAGGTGGCTTTCATAAATGTGTGTATATGGATGTCATTCCATAAATGCGCATATATGGAATTCCTTCCATAAATGTGCATATATACAGAAATGGTCAGCTTTCGTAAATGCGCATATATGGAAGCACTTTTGTATATGCGCATATAAGGAATCCATCCACTTCCATATATGTGGATATATGGAAGCCGCATATATGGAAGGTGTCTTCCATAAATGGGCTTTTATGGAAGCACTTCCATAAATCTACATATACGGAAGCCACACCACATATACAAAATGTGGCTTCTGTAAATGGGAATATATGGAAGCACTTCCATAAATGTGCATATAGGGAAGGTAGCTTATGTATATCCACATATACAAAAGTGCTTCCGTATATGTGCATTTAAGGAATCTGACCACTTCCATATATGTGCATCTACAGAAGGGCTTCCATATATGCGAAATTAAGAAAGACACCTTCCATATATGCGCATTTATGAAAGCCACCTTCTGTAAATGCACATATATGCAAGGACTTCCATATATGTGCATTTATAGAATCCACCTTCTGTATATTCTCATATCTGACAGTGGCCAACTTACATATATGCCCATATACATAAGCGGTCAGCTTTTGTAAATGTGCATATGCAGAAGCAGTCAACTTTTGCATATGCGCATATATGGAAGTCGACCACTTTTGTATATGGGCATATGCGGAAGTCGCATATATTGAAGGTGACTTCCATAAATGCACACATATGAAAGACCTTATGTAAATGCACATATACGAAAGTGGTCGCCTTCCCTAAATGCACATATATGGAATCACTCTCGTATATGCACATATACGAAATCCACCTTTTGTAAATGCACATTTACGAAAGCCAACTTCTTTATATGCGCATTTACCAAAGACACCTTCCATAAATTTGCATTTACGGAAGGTGGTTTATTTATATGTGCATATACGTAAGTGCTTCTGTATATGTGCATTTATGGAAGCTAACCAATTAAAATTAGTCATTTTAATTCATTGTGAAATGTAACAATGTGACATAATCCATTTATCTTCCTCATGAATGTCGCAATATGATCTATCCCTCTTTTATATCTTATGAAATGTCAAAATATAACTTAATCACTTTTATTCATTATGAAACATTATAATGTGACATAATACTATTTTATTCTTTGTTGAACATTACAATGTGATGCAAACAACTTTTATTCTCTTAACAGACATTGATTATTGTTTCCTAAGTTGAGTAATCTTGAATAACATCACTAATAATGACTTCATAAACATTAGTAAACTTAGTCAACATAAATAATAATTAGTTAAGATTAATCAATATGAGGCAACATTAGCTAATTTAATCAACATTGGTCACTTAATTCTCGACATTAGTTAAAATTGGTCAAATTAGGGTGAAAACGTGAAGCTGGGAAATAATTTTTTAAGAATTAGGTGTTTTGGGGTTATAATTTCCAATTTCTCGGTCGAGAAAAATGTAAACATATTTTATCATACAAGAGTTGTAATAGTTTTCGGACGAGAATTTAACCAAGGTTAAACTTTTCTCGACCAAGAGTTTAGTTGTGGTTAAATAAATTTGTAGCCGAGAAAATTTCAAATTCTCGGTCAATAATATGATTAAATTTTTGGTATCAAATTTTCGGGCAGGTCTCTCGGCCGAGAGTTTAGATTATTTTTAAACTCTCGCCCGAGAGTTTTATATATATAAACCACAGACCGGCCCCCCAGTATGTATTTTTCGTCATTCAAATCAATGTGCCTAGAACACTCCTGAAACCCTCCCAGCACACTCCTGAAGCCGAATTGGTAAAAAAAAATCAAAAATTGGTCATTCGAAAATTTTCTCATTCATCATTATTCACGGTGGGGAGAACTAGGAAACGGGTAGTAGTTACCAAGGTTCAATATTCACGGCGGAGAGCACTGGTGCAAGATTCCAATTGTTGTGTCCATTTCCACATTCCACGGGGTCCATTTCCACTGTCCACGACATCCATTTCCACCAGAAATAGGTTAGTTAAAGTTGGTTGACCTTCCTGAGCTAACTATTGATTCCATAAACTATGGTCTAGTATTTTTGTAAGCGTAAGAATCATTTTGTGTTGTGGGTTCTCCCCATCCGATCCTAAACAGCGAGGTGTAGGAGACACAGTCTTGTCGTGTGTTCATATTCCTCGCCTCTCGTTGAGAAGGAAAGATGGAAAAAACAAGGGTTTCACAAACTCTCATATATAAGTGAAAATACCTAAAAGTGTTGGTGTCCCCCAATATGCATGTTGGGGGATTTTATACCGCAATATTCAAGACCATTCAACAAACCACCCAAGCCTAGAATGGGGGGGTAAATAATAAATAAGTAGGAAGCTCACCCTACACCCTCCTACAATTTCATTTCCACCGAAAAACCAACCAATAATGGAGATGTAATTACCAACCAACTAGTTCTTCAGAGAACTAAAGCGAGTGTTTTTTTATGTAACGAAAATCAAAAAAATCACATGTCCCCAATACCTACCCCACCATCTAGCTAGTGTTTCTCCTCGGATGCACCACTACAGGGATCTTTTCTTTCTTTGTAAACTCATAAACTCGATAATTGTTTGAACTTTTCCATGGGCCATGTGACCAATTTGGTATTTTGGTAGTTGTTTTGTTATCTTTTCAAGGAAGCCCATAGTTGTTTGATTTTTTCAGCCCATAGTGTTTTAGGTCATTCAATTCACATGTAAATGGAGGAACAAGAGTTTGAAGCAAGCTATGCAGTGGATCTGTGTGATGATATTTATGTAATAATTGAAGAGAATGATCATATTAAATCTCAGGTTGCTTCTATCTCCAACGGATCTCATAGATTAATATGAACTCCAAAGATTCAAGATCAACCAAGCTTAAAATTCAAAAATTACTGCCAGGGTTTCTTTTGGGTTTATTTGTACCTTTATTTATGAAACTATGCATCGAATTCTTAAGAGTATAATGGGGAGAACGTCAAGTTAGAACTCCAAGAAATGGATAAAACACCCTCAATAACAATCATTTAAATAAATAATATGTTCTACATTTTTTTAAATAAATGGTATAATCCAAGCTATTTCTCCTTGTGGAGGTATTGTTCTACTTGTTTGTATTGCAGTTCCAACTTAGATTTTCACTTTTGATGACACCATATGGATATAATATCACAGGAGATAGGAGTTTTAGGTCATTCAATTCACATGTAAATGGAGGAAGAAGAGTTTGAAGAAGGCTATGTAGTGGATCTGTGTGATCTAATATTTATGTAAGCATTGAAGAGAAGATGTATTCTGGAGAATATGTTCTACATTTTTTTAAATAAATGGTATAAGCGAAGTTATTTCTCCTTGTGGATATATTGTTCTACTTGTTTGTATTGCAGTTCCAATTGAGATTTTCACTTTTGATGACCCAATATGGATATAATATCAAAGGAGATGGGTGTTTTAGGTCATTCAATTCACATGTAAATGAAGGAAGAAGAGTTTGAAGTAGGCTATGTAGTGGATCTGTGTGATCTAATATTTATGTAAGAATTGAAGAGAAGATGTATTCTAGAGAAGATGTTTTACATTTTTTTAAATAAATGGTATAAGACAAGCATTGTATCCTTGTGGAGCTATTGTTCTACTTGTTTGTATTGCAGTTACAACTGATATTTTCACTTTTGATGACACGATATGCATATAATATTAAAGGATATGGGTGTTTTAGGTCATTCAATTCACATTTAAATGGAGGAAGAAGAGTTTGAAGTATGATATGTAGTGGATCTGTGCGATGATATTTATGTAATCATTGAAGAGAATGACCATACTAAAGCTCAGGTTGCTTCTATCTCCAACACTTCTCATATATTAAGGTGAACTCTGTATTGCAGTTACAACTGATATTTTCACTTTTGATGACACGATATGCATATAATATTAAAGGATATGGGTGTTTTAGGTCATTCAATTCACATTTAAATGGAGGAAGAAGAGTTTGAAGTATGATATGTAGTGGATCTGTGCGATGATATTTATGTAATCATTGAAGAGAATGACCATACTAAAGCTCAGGTTGCTTCTATCTCCAACACTTCTCATATATTAAGGTGAACTCCAAAGAGACAAGATCAACCAAGTTTAAAATTCTAGAATTACTGCCAGGTTTTCTTTTGGGTTTATTTGTACCTTTATTTATGAAACTATGCATCAAATTATTAAGAGTATAATGGGGAAAATGTCAAGTTAGAACTCCAAGAAATGGATAAAACACCCTCAATAAAAATCATTAATATTATGGAGGCATAGCTCTTGAAATCTCGGTGATGCTCTGTGAAAACCCAAGAAAAAACCATGCCCAGTATGCATCGTTCCCCCCTGTAGACGAAACTGTCACACCAAGGTAGTCGTTCTACACTATTAAGTCGCACCTGACTGCACAAGATGAACCTAGAAGGGGGCGGGGGCCTCTTACCGAAATGTTGTCGCCAACGACAGAGAAGGATTGCGGGCTAAGAGGCATGCCTTTGAGTCGTCGCCTCACCTGTGGGATCATCTCTTAGCCAAGGAACATGGGTTTGGTAAAGAAATGGACGTTGAGCCGAGCACGTCTCATCCAAAGTAATCTCACAGATGGGAACCAGGTAAATGCATTCCCCAATCAAATAAACTGCCACGATACACCATTAGCTCAACCAGGGTTGGGGAACACACTCAGTTCATGAGGGAGTAGGATCTCATTGGCAAGTTTCTCAGTCTATGGCCTTCCGAACGAGATCTCATGAGATGGATCAAATACTGGTGGAACCCCAATGGAGACTATGAAGTGCAGCTCATCTCCAAGGGGTTTTTCACGATCATCCTCTACAGTTTGGAAGATAAGGATAGGATTTTTTTATAATGGGACATACGTCTACAAAAATTTTGGGTTATTCCTCAGATTTTGGATAGACCATTTAATCCCAAATAAAGAAGACTTCACAATGGCTCGGGTATGGATACGACTATATTCCCTACCACGGGAGTTCTGACTAGAGGAAATCCTCATGGGAATAGGAAACATTGTGGGAAGATATGTGAAATCTTCGAAAGCCACAAAGCAGAGGAAATACACTTTCTACACTCAAATTTGTGTCTACATGGACATTTCAAAGGCTATACCAGGTTCAGTAACCCTAGAATATCAGGATGAGGACTGGAATCAAACGATGGACTATGAGCACATTCCTTTCCGCTGCAAAAAGTGCCATGAGCATGGACACCTCTTCCATGACTCTCCCTTGAATGTACAAAACCCAAAAGCAGGAGAGAGGAAGAAAAAGTAAGGTTACACTACAGTCACAGGCAGGAAAAGACATACACCCAGAAAAAAAACTCAATAAGGCACTCAGAAGATCCCCACAAAAAACTCATTCTACATTAATAATCAACTCTCGGAGGAAGAGGAAGTCGAAAATCTGCACAAAAAAGATAACCAGGACAAGGAAAAGGGTAAAGCCAAGCATGAAACACAACCAGGAAAAGAAAACAACCAAGAAACAATCATAGCAGCCCAGCAGAATATGGACAAGCCAGAGGAGGGGGGGGGACACTTTAATGCAGCTTGATGAGCAAGATTCGACGGACATAGATCTAGAAAAACTAGAGGAGGCCTTCAACAGAAAGGAATTGCAAACCATCCCATTGGAACAACTCATAAAGGTGCATAAATTAATTATCGACTCTATTGCAGGTTCCACCTCAAGACTAGGTATCTCCTTAGACCTGGCCACTGAGCTCAAACGTACCTCTCGTGAAAGCAAGTGACGAAGCCGCAAATCTGCACATCAACTCATTAAAGAGGTAGGAAACTCTATGCTCAAATCAGGGCAGATCCAGAGACTCACAGAGGGATATCTCCATCTACCTCATAACTCATCATGATGAAGATTATAACATGGAATATAAGAGGGCTTAATGTAAGATCCAAGCAAAGGACTCTTCAAGACTGTATTCGTGTTGAAAATCTAGACATTCTCCTTTTACAGGAAACAAAATGTGTCGGGAAATAAGCTGAGGACATTTTTCACTGCTGGAGAGCCTGTGACTCCATTCACACTGACTCAAATGGAGATGAGGGAGGCCTAGAAATATTGTGGAATCCATCTACATTCATCATAGACCAACCCTTTTCAACGGTTGGCATGCTTACGACTCACTTCAAATTCATAGGGTCTATCAAAGAAGGTATGATTACAAATGCATACGGGCCTCAAAGTGCACAGGATAAAGATTTGTCTATGGGAAGAATAGTCACTATCAAGACATTGTTGGGTTCACATAACTGGTTGATTGGTGGTGACTTCAATATCATCTTAATGCTGGAGGAAAAGACAGGAGGGACCAAGACAGTGGTAAATTCTGAACCCTCATAGATCAACTCGATTTAATAGATATAGAAACTAGAAATGGTATCTTCACCTGGTCCAATCGCAGATCTAGGCATCAACATGTGGCATGTAGATTGGATTGTTTCCCCATCTCATAATCATTGATGCTGGAGGATTCGATCATCGAAGCCAATATCCTCCCAAAAATTGGCTCGGATCACTAGCCAATCTCACTCTGTCTTGACACTGGAGCCATGCCCAAGTTCAAACCCTTCAGATTTGAAAATTTCTGGCTCACTCGCCCAGACTTTCAAAATATTTTAAAATTGTGGTGGGAGAAAGCAAGAATAGACCATGGCCCTTGCATGTATAAATTCCAACAAAGGTTAAAATACTTTAAGGCACAACTAAATAGATGGGATAAGAATATATTTGGGAACATTCTGCAAAGAAAGCAGGAAATTGGGCAACACCTGGAAACATTGCAAAAGATCTTTATTACTAGGGACAGAGCGACAACCTTAATGATGGAGGAGGAGGAACTCAGAGAAAAACTGGAAGAGAGAAAGGAACAGGAAGAAATGTTGGATTACTAAGAGCGGGGGTGAATCAGTAATAGCATAATTATAATCTTTTTTCTTCAAATGTTATATAAATGTAGAATTATTATCCAATAATGAGCAGTAAGAAATAAACAATCACACACATACACAGTACACCGGTGTTTTACATGGAAACCCAAATCGAGAGAAAACCACATAATTCTTTTTCTTATGTGTCTTGCAGAATTACATTCATTGGAAGCACCAACTTCCTTTGTTTTCCAGCTGCAACTGCAAGGAGGCTCCAACCCATTAGTTTATCAGGCTACAACCTGAGGTAAGCTCCAACTCCCCAATTCTATGGCTACAACCAGAAGGAGGCTACAACCCCATATGTTCTCCGGCTACAACTGGAAGGTGGCTACAACTACCTGACCTTCCCCCGTCCTGCCACCCTGAAGTAGAACTAGAATGATGGAACCATTGTCACACTATCACTGTGAGATATATCATTGTAAACCTGTACCAATAAATCTTAACCATGCATCAACCTGTACCTCAACCTGTAATCAACATGTACCATAAACAAGTGCATCTACCATGCACCAACCTCAACCAAAATCCCTCATCAATTTCATCATCCAAATATGATTAATAGTTATGTAATATACCTGGTGTATATGATCACATTCCTGCATACCTTCCTTAACTTTAACAACAAGAGACTAACATTTTCATCAAACTTTTCTTTAGTCTCACATGCCTAGCTTTGGATTAGTCAACAACCCTAACTTGAAGTAATCATAACTTTGAACCTGTAATGTATAAAGATATGAAACTGATACATAATTTTCTTCAGTGTGTTTTATGCAATTCCTCCAAGTGTCACTTCTTGGAACCTCTCATAAAAGGAGTTATAGCAAAAATGGCATACCTTGTTGAATTCTGGCTTATTTTAGAGAGAGACCTTGTAGAGCATGCCCCACATGAAATATTTGTTGAATTGATCTAAAACTATTACACATCATACTATAGACTATACCCTAACCAACACATTTGGTCTCATTGAATTTGAATCTGTTATGAAGAAGTTATGACATTTTTACCCGAAACACCTGGTTTTTACTAGTTTCAGGACTAACCACAAACCCTATTTTCCACGGAGTGTAACTCCCAAAATACAATGACCCACAAGCTGATTTTTTTACCACAGATACTTGTGTATGTTTTCTTAATGTAATAGAAATTTCATGGTCTGAATCATTATAGAAAAAAAAATTATAGAGAAAATGGTGAGATGACCTGTAAATAGCATACCTTAGAAAGCACCATCAAAAGAATTTATCCTTCCTTGCATTTTGGCCTTCTTTTCTTCACCTTCCCTCAGAAATTCGGCTTAAATATATTTGGTTGCCTTAGACACCTATAGATATTCAATATTCTCGAGTGTGATTAAAATGGGAGAGCCTTGCCTCTTATTTATACTCTCCAAGTAGCTTCCTTAAAAACATCTTCTCGGTCACTTGGCCCACTTTCCTTATTTTAGGGTTAACCCACTTCTAATTTCTCCATTAAATTTATTATTGAAATAATTTATTTTTTATTCACTTTGAATTATAATACACTCATCACTTCACTTTATTA
>ML792422.1:203834-238980 GCA_009831015.1 Picea engelmannii | reverse complement strand
CTTTGACCTTTTGGGGCTTCTAGATGACATATGAGGGTCCTCCAACTTCGTAAGGCCATAACTCTCAAACCGTGAGGAGTTATGTGACATTCCACATACCACCAGAAATGGAATGACATGTAATATCCATATAGAATATTATTGCCTTCAAATATATCAAAAATATACCATTATCCATCAAACAAACTTGGGTCCATTACCCAAACCTGGGTTCTCCAACTTCACATGGTCATAATTCTCTAACCGTGAGGAGTTATGTGACGTTCTACATACCACCGGAAATGGCATGACAAGAAATATCCATCTAGGATAGTTTCCCTGACAAATTCATTGTCCTTCATCTCATTATTCCATAATTAATCATGGGTTCTCTTACTCCACAAAGCGTCTTCCCGTGAGGGCTTTCACCATAAGGGGACCACTTTGGAGTTCATCCATATTTACTTCTTATCAACCATGAAAAAACAATAATGAGTCATATTTACATCAAAAAATATTGGTTCCATTACCCAAACCTTTGTGCTATGGGGCTTTCTTCAAGGGTTGACATCAATGACAACCAACCTTAATCAACAAGAAATACTTTGGAGGTAGAAATCTAGAGTACAGTGGCTTAAATAAGGCGAAAGGAACACCAAGTTCTTCCACAGATCCATGGTGCACATGCGATACATAAAACGAATCACTCAACTAGAATACGGTCAGGGAAACCCCATCCGGGACCATGCAAGCATAGTAGAGGAATTGACCAACTACTACAAAGATCACCTAACAGAACCCATCAAAGACAGAATGCCCGTTATTCACAAGATCACTAGGAACATCCCATCCTTAGTCACACATGAACATAATGAAGCCTTAACAAGGCCCATCACCCAATAGGAAGTGGATCAAGCAGTCAAAGAGATTCCCCCAGGTAGAGCTCCAGGCCGGATGGTTTCATGATAGACTTCTTCCACTACTGTTGGTCGATGGTCAGAGAGGAATTCTGGAAAGTTGTGGAGGAATCAAGAACTTCATGGCAAGTTCTCTCGTACTTCAATGCAGCCTTTCTCACTCTCATTCCAAAGGAATAAAGGGTAATGCATCCTAAGCAATTACGATTTATAGCACTTTGCAATGTTATCTACAAAATCATCACTAAGGTCATTGCCCTGCGCCTCAAACCGATATTGTCGTATATCATCTCCAAAGAGAAAGTTGGATATGTGGAAGGAATTCAAATCATGGACAGTGTTATCCTGGCCCATGTGTCATTCACTCACTGAAAGCAATAAGAACCCCAGGTATGCTCATCAAGTTAGACCTCTCCAAATATTTTGACAGAATCAGTTGGAAATACATGAGCTCCCTCCTCGAAGCCTTTGGCTTTGATAATATCTAGGTAGCTTGGATCATGTGATTCACTTCCTCAGCCTTCTTCTCTATCCTAGTTAATGGAGTGCCCTCCCAACCCTTCTCTCCCTCTTGGGATATTCGACAAGGGGACCCCCTCTCCCCCTTCCTTTCCGTTATAATGGGGGAAGGTCTGGGGTGCTACATCAAAGCCTCAGTTGAGAAAGGATCTCTCAAAGGCCTACCTCTCCACAACCTCCAGCCTACCCCCTCCCATAATCAATTTTTCGATGACACCCTTCTGATGAACACACCAACCACCCATGAGGATAATAATATTAAAAAAATCCTCGTGGACTTTGTTGAAGCATCAGGAACAGCCTTAAACCTTGATAAGTCGCAGCTATACTTCTTCAATACCCCAGTGACAATTCAAAACCACATATCCCAGCTTCTGGGCATCCCCAAGAGCTCCCTTTCGTCCAATTATCTAGGCGTTCCCCTCATAGGAGAAGCTACATGCAACATCTCCTAGGATAGTCTATTGCTCTCCATCTCCAACAGGCTCAGTCACTGGACCTTTACATCACTTAACCTTGCAGCTCACCTCTATTATTCTAAAGTTTGTTCTCCAAGCTCTTCCAACTTACCTCTTCACTGCTCTAGCATCCCCCAAGTCTATCATCAGAGCCATCAGAAACATCCAGCGTAGCTTATTGTGGCATGGGCATCACCCGAACAAAAAGTGGGCATTGGTGGGATGGGATAAAATCTGCAGGACTAAATCTCTAGGGGACTGGGGCTTAGAGATCTAAGAAAACCCAACCAAGTAATGGGGGGAAAACTTTGGTGGCATTGGCTCAAGCACCCCACAGAACTCTGGGCAAGAAACTAGAAAATAAAATATGTACCCACTACCATAGAAGAGTTTCTAATTGGATTCAACGATCGAATTCAGGGATCTAATATCTGGAATA
The DNA here is from genome assembly GCA_009831015.1 of Picea engelmannii. Lineage (NCBI taxonomy): Eukaryota > Viridiplantae > Streptophyta > Pinopsida > Pinales > Pinaceae > Picea > Picea engelmannii. The sequence goes on along the minus strand of ML792422.1, from coordinate 236,668 downwards.
CAGCTTGGAACAATCGAATGCTCATACAGAAGCACGCTTTCTAGGAGATTAGGAATGGAGAACACTCCATGTTCTGGCAAGACTCCTGGCAGCAACAACCGCCTCTAGCCTCTATTGAAGACCTCAACCCTCTTTATCAATAAATGAAATCAAGGGACTCCCTACACATAAAGGACCTATGGAAAGAAAATGTTATGCATCAACCCTGTCGCAGTTGGAAAACTGAACCTCATGAATTACACTTTCAGATGGAGATGGACCTACAAGCCTAGAGGAACTATGTAAATCAGAGGAAAATACATATCAGGGAAGGACCGAACATCCTCAGATGAGTGCATTCCCCAACAGGTAACTTCTCAGTCAAAGAGGCTTATCATCTACAGGAAAATTACCAAGGGAAACAAAAGGAGCACATATGGAGCAAGATCTAGAATCCAAAGTTTTGGCCGAAAGTGTCGATATTCCTATGGATTATTTCCCAAAACCGCATAGTCACTTGGGACAACCTTTGAAAATGAGGGTTTGTAGGCCCTTCAATCTACCCCCTCTGTCAGCAACAGGAAGAGACAATGGAGCACCTATTTAACCACTACAACCACAGTGAGGCCATCTTGGATATGGTTGAACAACTAATGTGTCATTCCAATAGAAACCGAGCCAACATCATAAGCACCGTGGAAAACTGGGACTTGATCTCCTACCAAAATCCAATCCTGGACCGCATCTGGAAGCTATTACTAGGCTTCACAATTTGGCAAATTTGGAAAGAGAGAAACAAAACGATTTTTCGCTCCACTTCTTTCCCCCCTCACGCAACCTGGGCTAGAATCATAAACCTAATTCAGGAAACGATCAGAGCTGAGCATTGGACCTAGGAAGACCTTAAATGAAATCCTAGGGAATGCCACATCCTCTAGGCCTGGTAGCTTAATCTCACTGATGGATCGAGAAAGAAGGATACTAGAAATACTAAGATCAGTCATAGTCTGTGCACTTGGTCGCTCCCTCCCCCAGGTTTTGTCAAATTGAACTTTGATGGTGCTTCAAAGGGGAATACGGGACCAGCGGGCTTTGGAGCGGTCCTAAGAGACTGTGAGGGGAAAATTCTACATTACGCAGCAGGCTATTTGGGACTCAACACTAGCAATGTTGCAGAGATCTGGAGCCCTTTCAGAGGGGTCAAGCTAGTAACTGATCATAACATCCACCAGCTCATAGTGGAAGGGGATTCCCAGATCATCATCCATCTTATAACAAAAATAATTCATGACTCACACCCCTCGGATGTCTCACCCAGCTGGCGACTATTAGGACTGTTGGAAGACTTCAAGTCCCTCCTACAGCCCCATCTCACTCTCAACCCTTCCCATGTGAAAAGAGATGCTAACAAAATTGTTGATTGCTTGGAAAATGAGGGTGTGGATTCTAAGGAAGAGATGATCCAATGGAATGCTCAAACCTCTCCACAAACCATGCTACTAGACCATTGTTTAGATCTAGCCAGAAGAGATTATTCGGTCCTATATGGGGTGCCACTTAGCGGAAGGAGGCCACGCAGCCCTCCCATGATTTCTGCCATAAACATGGCAAGTTGTCATCCCTCACCTCAGTCTTGAATGGAAGGCGACCTTAATTACTTGTAGAGGAAGGGAGGACAGCTCCCTTGCGTCAATTTAATGGCGGTCTTGTGGATTAATGGTAGGAGGTAGTTGAGTACAGCAGTCATGTCCACCCCTTGGATATCTCTCCCGCTCATCCCTGGCTTTCACTATTTTTCCTTCGATATTCATCACCTTACTCGCTCTGAGAATTGGGTTATTGCGTAGTGGGTTCTCCTAGCTGTAATTAAGTGGATTCTTTGCCCCCTGGCTCAACCATGCCTAGAGACAGAGGAAAGTCGAGATGAGGACCTTCCTGGTAAAGCTATGTTGCTCGACAAAGACTCTTGTACCAACTAGAACGGGCTTTGTCCATTGTTAGGACTCAGTGCACCACAAGGCCACAAACTCCACCAATGGCCTACGTCGAGGAGGAATTCTCGGAGGAACCTATCCAAGTTCCACCGAAATCCATCCTCTACATGGTCCCGGACGATTACTTGCACCCGAGCACCAGCAAAGCTATTACAAATACTCAGGCTCCCATGGAAGGTGCCACATGCGTTGTTCAGGAAGAATTCCCAAAGGAACTCCTCCACACAGCTCCAGGCGCTTACCTCCATGACAACACCAGTGAAGTGGATGCAGGAGCTATGGCAGAAAAGGATGGAGCCACCGGCACTACGCAGGAGAATTTCCCCATCTCGGTGCCTCCACCACTGAATGCAATTCCAGAATTTGACCTAGCTCCCCCATTCTCTTCAGCCTAGAGAAGTTGGAGCTCATTTTCGATCTCAGAAGCTACATGGAAGACCAGCTTCATTGAGACACCCTCATCAGCAATCGGATCGATATGCTATTCAACGCATTCTCGAATGCATCGACCAAGCAGTGATGCCCGACCTATGTGCAGCCCTTCGTGCTACAGCCTAGCGATGGCACTCTCCCTGGAGATTCAGACGACAAATCCCATGGTGCCAATGATTAGTTTTGTGCAGTCCTCTGAGCTCCACCAGCACAATGATGGTGCTTCCTTATTGTTATTTTGCACTAGTACTCTGCATAATTCTTGTCTAGTTTTCTTTTTTCAGAAGTTGTTAGTTTTTTCTAGCTTGCAAAGACATCTCTTTCAGGACAATCATCCACCACATGCTCTGGTTTCCAATTGGCAGGGCAAGTGGTGGATGCCTTTTTTGGCCGAAAGTATAATAGTCAACCACCTATTTCGGTTTCCACTAGTTTGGCGGAACAGGTGGCAGGCCAATGACATGTGTCTATTTTGTACAGTGACAACACAATAATAGGATTTGCCCCTTTTTTATTTACAAAAAAAAACAATCATTAATATTATGGAGATTTTATGTGGTTAATCTATTTAACATGCACATATAAAGAAAGCAAAGCTTCAAGAACATTGCTCCCAAGTTTAAAGCATCCTTGAGACAACCTTTTGTTCTAAATTTTTTGTTAGGTTGCAACTACCACGATTCATTTTCCAAGGAAGAACAAAACAACAAAAATTAAGATAGAAATTCCCTTAATATTAATTAAAAAATTAACACAATAACTCATGATAATGGTAAGACTAACAAAGAAATTTTGATAATGGTACTCGAATAACAAATAAATTGGCATTGCCAAGTGATATCAAACTTTGTGGAAATTCCAAGGAGGAGTAGACTTTCAAAACCATTCAATGAAAAGAAATGGCCTTGGTATTGTAAGACGATGTTGTAGAAGGTGGATTTGAATCATTAGATAGTAACGATGAAAAAATTTACTAAAAATAAAAAATAAAAATAAAAAAAGTCTCAAATGTATAAGATACTAAAGGTTTTGAACATGTTTAATAAAAAACAATGTGGTGACATATGGGATGTTAATTGAGGGCCTATGTGGTGTCTATCGATCTCACAATGCATTAAAAAAATCATATTGATCTTCCTTATAGATGTTGTAACCCCAATGTTATCATTTATAGTGTAATGGTCACTAGGCTTTACAACTCTGGAAAGATGTAATAGGCCATGTAGATTTTGGGCAAGATGAAGTCTAAACATTTCAGGCATATCCTTGTGCTTTACCAATAGACTTTTTTGTGAGCCATTGTGAATTGTTGCTATATAAGGTTTTACAAATAGCCATTGATATGTCATGGAGTATTGATCCATCAAGTTTAATCAAAAATATGTCCAAAAAATGAATATTTAGGATGCAACAATGTAGACACAATGGTATTGGTAAGCCAAAGGTGTCTTTGATGGTTTTTAATGCTCTCAATATTTTGGTCATACAGTTGGATGTACTTTCAACTAAATACTAGCTTGAATGATATTGTTCTATTTTTACTGCTATTTTTATTGACTTTGTATTTACAGGTGTGGATGTCATAGAACAAAGAAGATATTACTTAGTTATAATTATGTGTGAATCCACTTTGTCTTTCTCTATCACATGTCCATTGTTATGTGTGTGGAGAGCTTGGACACTTTTCTATCCAATGCACTCAAGATAAGAAGGGATTTGGTGAAAGAGGGAGAAGAAAAGAGATTGCAGCCTCAACAAAAGTTGAAAACAAAGAAGAGGAATAAGAGAATCGGTTGGTTGCCACAACTAAAGAGTTTTCTAGAATGTTTAAGGACAAGTACACTATGTTCTTGGATACTGAGGACAGAACCAGGGCAGGTTGGTACATATACAGTGAGGTCCTATGAAGTATATAGAAGGTTTACCTGCACATATTTGAAACATTGTATTCATGTTTGGACCTACTAATATTGATGAGGTTTTTTTTCAAGCGACATACATTGACATAGGGAAAATAGGGGTTGATGTATTAGGGGAATCGTCTTCAAGGAAAGAGGACAAAAGGAAGTGGAATGGAAAGAAGGAAAATTCAGTGGCAAGAAAGGAAGAGAAGCCCTCTTACAAGCATTGCAAGAAAGAAGGGCATGATGAGGACCATTATTGGCAATTGCATCCCGAGAAGAGATCGAAGTGGTTCAAAGAGAAGAAAGGGAGGCAAATAGTTGCAGCATCAACACGGCCAATAGATTTGGGATTGGATTTGGGTGATGAATCTAAAGTCTCATTGGTTAATTTGGCAGGTAAAATCAGTGAAGGATTTAATTCTAGAAGTAAATTTTTTCACATACGGATCATAATGAGGCACACTAAGGTTGACACATTGATAGATAGTGGATCTCAAACTAACTTAATTTCAGAGGAATTGGTTAAACAATTGGGATTAAAAACTCTGATTCATCATAAGTCTTACACACTTAAATGGATAAGAAACAATCATCAATTGCACTTAACAAAGCAATGCACATTAAAGTTTTCAATTTCAACTAAGTTTGTGGATGAGGTAACATGTGATGTGGTGCCACTAAGTGAATGTGGAATGGTCTTAGGCAGTCCTTATTTGTATGATCGAAAAGAAATCTTCTACAGGGAACAGAATCAATATCATCTAACCAAAGCAGGTCAAGAATATGTGGTTCATGCTCATCAATTAAAGGAAAATAAATCTCTTCAAACAATGGAACAATTAAGAAAGGCAGCTCAAGCAAGCAACACACATATAATTGTTTCAAATCAAGTAATCGATCTTAAGCAAGAATAGGAGATGATTGTAGAATGGAAAATCAATCACACTTTGCTTCAAGATAAGATAATGTCGTGCAAGTATTACAAACATATCAGCTCATTTGTAGTCATATTTCTGATGTTATCATTAGTAATGTTGTCAACATGGATGATAGTGGCTTCAGTAAGATCTGACAGGGTACAAATGGCTAACAATATGCTGTCAGTTATCATGATTGTTTTACAGTTGATCTTGATGAGACAGGTGCATAAGACAGAGTTTAAAGACAGAGAACAAGTCGGGTGGCCTATACCAAACTTGATGGCTAGTCAGTAACCTTTTGGGGACCAAAAGGTCTTTAGGGGGGAGGTGTGATCCAGAATTGGATCTCGGGACCAAAATGGGTCGAAGAAGGCCTAAAAATCAAATTTCTCATAATGTCTTCAAAATGGATGTGTGTGTAGGCCTCGTCGATACGAACCCAATGCAAATTGAATGGACTTAAATGGACATTGTATGCTCCAGATACCATGATCTATTTTCTTTGCCAAACATGCAAAAAGTCAATAATCAAAAAGTCAACGCTAACATGGCAGCATTTGGAGGTGACACGTGGAAGTTGACCGTAAAGTGACGTAGACAGGTTGCTGACTAGGAAACTACAGGTGGACCAATCAGGGAGTGACACATGTCACCACTACAAGGGTGACACGTGGCATGCCCATACAGCTTACATGGAAGGTACAGTGGTAGGTGACTGGCTGACACCTGGGCAGACAGGTGGACAAATGGGCGATTGACATGTGGCATCAGATTGGGCGAATGGGAAGGTGCCATGTGGCCCGGACATGGGCTTCCACGTGGCACCCATTCATTAGTCAATGTTATTGCAAATTTTTTGTACTCAACAAGGTTTGAACCTGCGACCTCCAGGCAAGGGGGAAGAGATTTGGCAGGGTCGGGCTAGCCAGCTTGCCCGTGGTATTTCTTGATAACTATAGTCTACGGCTTATATTTAAACTTGAATTTTGGTAAGTTCGAATGAAGGAAAGGGTTGGGGCCTAGCCCCAGACCCCAGTCGCAAACATACCTATATGCTCATTGTATCAGACCTCACTCCTTTGTAATGTATATTTGTGCACGGAGTGTGGCATTAGCCCCCAGTTTTTTGGCACCTTTCCACCATATGACCCGACCTATGCATAAATTTTAGCATTGGTATATAGAGGTTAGCCCTGATTGGTCGGGATAGCCCACCGACCAAGGGATAAACCATGGGCTATATGTCGGGGAGCTACATCTGTTAGAGTGCCTGGAGGTTTGGCCTATAACCACATAGTCACCACCTTATGACCAGGGGTCGGGAACGGAGGGGCCAGTAAAGGAGCATCAGACTAGGGCCACATGGAGGTGCCCATGTGACCAGGAGCCTGCATAAAAGGGGTTTCACCCTGAATAATTGCAAAAGTGGGTTATTTAACTTTATTATAAAGATTTTTAATTATGTATTCATCACTTTTGTGGGATTTTGGTCATTTTGGGGGGATATTGGGCCCCTTTTGAGGCCAGATCTTGGGGGGAAGTTGGGAGATGGTTACCAAATTTAGGAATATAACCATAGGTTCTTGAAGCCATGGAAAAGGTTCATAACAAGTTTATTATGAAGGATTGTTGAGCCAAAGCCATTTTTATACAGGGAAGCCATTGAGGACAGCACCTTTGCGGGCCATTTCTGGGAGCTTCGTTCATCCGATTTCAGTGTCGTCAGTTTTGTTGGGTTCTTGAGATCTGGTAGAACAAGACTAGATCAGTTCATAACCTTTTTGGCACTTTTGTGATGTCCTTTTAAATATTTGAACATAAATAAGAAATCCTCACCCACTAAGACAAAAGGCCCAGAGACGTAGGTGAGATTGTCGAACTCCATTATCACTTTGGTGTTTTATGTTTTGTTGTTATTCATGATTGTGTTCAGATCTGTATATTGCTTCATGGTTTTTATGTTTCCTCATTATTCCTTCCTCTTGCATTAGTTTCCTAAATGGTAATTTAACACATGCTAAATAACTCAACCATTGTCTTTTAAAAGACCTTTCATCCACTTTATAACTAAGTTGGAATCCATGGGATCTTAATCCGATTCATATTCTTGTCCATTAATATTTTTAAGAGTAGCCTTAATGTCAGAAACTCAGCATAGTTGGTTGTTCCCTTCCCTGGCCCTGCCTTGAATTTAACATAATGGTGGTCCAGAAGCTTCAGCAGAGTGCATGCCTTGAATTTAATAGAATGGTGGAGAAGGTTTGACAGAGTGAAGGAAATTTCAATATTTTATTTCTCTTGCTTTAAAATTTAAGCATGAACACCATCTGTAATTATCATTTGTCCTAAAACCTTAAAAATTTTGTATGTAACTTAGATTTAAAGATCCACCTGAGGCATTCTAGAGATGATGGTGACGATATGAGTTATCGGGTTGTCAAGGAACTAAACCAGTTCCACCAGAACCAGTTTGTTTGAAAATACAAGAGTCATGTTCTGGAAGACTCTGTATAATGCATTCATTATATTCTTCCATCCATAGATCAATAAGATTTTATTAGTATATCAGATTTGATCCATAAATCGTTGAACTAAATGCATTGGATAATGTTTAATGCAATGGTCAATGAATACATCAACTCCAAAAATGTGCACAAATAAGGCCTTGAGGAATAATTTGAGTCGAGGCTAGTAAGATACTTTCTTCCTCTTTAATTCATCTCTCACCACACGGAAACACTCGATGAAATCATCCTCCTACTGCTTCTTCTATAGCCGGAAGGGGAGCATCCAAAAGGTGAACTCATTCCCCCATCTTGCTTCATGGGGATTCCCCATCATGTATTCAAGCTTCTGCTAAAAGAAAATCAGAAACATGAATGAAGTGAACGATAGAAGCAAGAGAATTTGAATAGAGGATTCATGATGCAGCGTGTTCTCACATGGAGCCATGGGGACAGTCTCATATTCACTGGAACAAGTTCTTGGATTCAAATGCTTGATACTTTCTCAAAGGATGATCTATCCTCGGTTCTAGATTTTACATAAATTCAAGTTTTTGATGTCAGATATATTTCCTGAACATTAAAACAAATATTTACATATCATCTTCTACTATGGAATTATCAAATTAGTGCAATATAGGCCTGTTGAGAAACCAGAACCTATAGCGTACTCAACCAATTGTATTTCTTAAATTTATTTTTTTCCTTTTTGTTTTCAGTCTGACCCTTAACATTGAACTAGCAAGGGTGCCCAGCATGAAAAGGGTGTGTAGCTTAGTGGTAATGGTACATTAAGGGTGGTTGATGCAGGGATCAATATTTGTTTTTCATGATATTTATTAGTTTCGGTATATTTTGTCCCCGAACGTGTGTGTGTGTGTGTGTGTGTGTGTGTGTGTGTGTGTGTGTGTGTGTGTTAAATTTCATTTTGACTTTTCAGCCTAGAGAAAACCTGGAGCGAATGGAAATTCAGTCCTAAGTAAATGGTGAAGGAATTATGCCTCTCAATGAATATCCTCTTTGGGATGATGACTAGTGGGGAAACTCACTCACTTTATCAAATTGGGTAAATGAAGCTAGCAACCCACAATTTTTGTAGTTTTGTTTAAACAATTTATGAAGCACTTGGTTTTCATATTTATCCTATGTATGGAGATAGTCCTTTATTCATTCTAAACTATGGAGTTTCTAAAAATACACCCTTTTTGGGCTTTGTCAACTTTCAAGTGTTTAGGTTTTTCTAGTTCTAAAGTTATAAGGGAGATATGCAGATCGAAATGCCCCGATACTTTTTTGCTTTGCAAGTGTAGTAACACATTCTGAGTCTGATTACAAAGTAACATATGTGGGAAGAACTTTGTAATCTTATGTATTTTGTCATTCTAATATATTTCTGGAGTTTTTTTTGCCCCAAGAGGCTTTTTGTCCAGTTGAAATCTCCATTGTTGAATTTATGGTGAGGATGTTCTTTGGTTGTTGTCATTATTAATGTATCTGCAGTTTTGTTGATGGCACAATGAGTCTGTTAAGAGTCTGTTTTGAATCATTCCATAATTGTGACTAGGAATATGCTTAGGTTGAGAGATAACAATAAGTATGGTTTAGCTAAATGTATAGCCAAAGATAGAAGGGTATTCCTTTTGCTGAAATAGAGTAGCACAATTACTGTAACAACGTATTAGAGTTGTAGCTAGAAGCAAAGCCTTCTAGACAAAAAAAATTATTCTTAGTGTGCCTTGCAAGTATGGAAATATGTAGTGGATCACCCTAGCTCACACAAAATCCATTTAGCAGTTAAATCGAAGAATTAGCAATGAGTTTGCGTGTATATTTGGCTATTCCATTTTTCTTGTCTAGTGTTGCAGCTTTATTGTTATCTTGTCTACAGTTTCTTATCTCTTATAGATGGATGAAGCAACAGATTTAATTCCAAGAAACAGAAGTCTTTATGGGAAACCGAATGACCAAGAGGGATTGAGTGAAATATCAACTTTGGTTGAGCAGTTAACAGGTGAGAAATTTTTGTGGAAAAGTTTCAAAGATTCCTCATATGAACAAGTAGATCCAGACACAACTGATTAGTAATTAGTAATTAGTGTAATTAGATCTTTGTATTAGTAATTAGTGTAGGTGATTATTTTAATTAGTGTAGGTGATTATTTTTAACTTCACGTGTTTACTAGGTTACATATTATTAATGTTTAATGTTTATACAGATCTGGACATATTTATGTTAAATTTGACATGTTTTTTAATTTGTGGAAAATTTTCATCATGCATAGTTGCACAACTTTAGGGTCAAGCAAACTTGGCTGCTATGCATTGACACTCCTAGAGGTCATCGTCAGGTAAATTCAATTGTTATTCAATTTATGCTTAAGTCTATGTGTTATATACATAATCGTTAATGTGAAAAAATATAAACATAAATCTTGTTTTACACATGTTTCTAAGAACTTGCCGTTCACAAGTAGTGGCTCTGACCATGACAGATGCACTTATGTGGGGTCTATTGGACGCATTGCAAGAGAGCAGCTTGAACGTCAATATGGCCTAAATGCTACACACCCACGCGCAAAGAGGACATGCATAGGTACATTCTAATTTTATTTATCATTTTCTAGTACAAGTTAAATATATTCAACTTTTTTAAAACATTACATGCATAGGACTTGATTATTTTTGTGCACATGCATTCAGTGCCTTATTCTGTTGATATGCCTACCATGGGAATCCCATCAAAATATATACATGGTTTAGGTAAAATCTAAGTTCATAAATATTGTTTGACATATGTGTTTAATTTGTGAAAAATTATGATATTTCTCTTACTTACATGTGATTATCAATTTATTGTTTTTTATAGGGGCTAGTGGACAGGCACAGAGGACATGCATAGGTACTTTTTAATGTTATTTATCATTTTCTATTACAAGTTAAATATCTTTGACTTTTTTAAAACGTTACATGAATAGGACTTGATTATTTTTTGCATGTGCATTCAGTGCCTTATTCTGCAGATACTCCTAACACAGACAACCCATCGCCAGATAGAGATTGTTTACGTAAATTTTGCCCATAATTATTGTTTGAAATGAGTGTTTTTTTTGCGAAAAAATATGTTATTTCGCTTAAACTTACATGTGATTGCCAATTTATTGTTTTTTACAGGGGCTTATAGACATTCTAACAATACCGATACAACAGAAGAGTTAGTTTCTAGTATGCACATTGTACATGATGAGGTAGAAGCTCCATCGGGTATTTTTAATGAACACATTTTATTCAAATATGTATACTTTGATCGAAAAATTATATATACATTCTAATACTTGCACGTGTTTTACTTCTTACAGGGTTCATTGCTCGTGCTCCTATTCCACCTCATGATACAAGGAGAGGTCGTCGAGAGCGTTAGTATGCCCACAATGAAATATATGACCCCCTCTACACTCATCCTAGAGATGTTCTCGACGAGATTCCTTGGGAAGAAAACATCGCAATGCTTACTGTGGAAGAGATGAGGGGCAATTCTGTGAGATTGCAAGGTGAACTTGAGAGTTATGCTATCTCTATCATTTGTCGACAAAGTCTCCAGATAGTTTTGCACAATCTAAATAGTTTGATTGAGACTTATATTGGGGTTGTACCATCAACCCATGTTTTTTATGACATGATACGTAGGAGGCGAATGACGATGATGGGTTGCCACAAATTCGAAGAAATAAAAAACGTTGTCACAAAAGAAATGGTTTTTTTATTATTTGACTTGCAGCCTGAAGAGAAAAAAACATCTAAATATTGCAAGATTCAATTATCCAAATATTGCACCACATATTTATTTGAGGTTCCTCTATGCATATGGGAAGTTCCCAAATAATGGCGAGGTCCCTCAATATTTTTTCAAGATGCTAATTGCAGATTTTCGGTTGCATGGACCCTAACTATACAGATACAGGATCCGGTTTCTATGGTGATGGAAAAGGTCATACATATGAACGTCTTGATGCATGGAAAGATGTTGAATATAGGCATCCGGTGCCTCGCTTGGTAGTTCCACATCCTAGAATCATTTATTTTCAAGAGGAGTTGGAAATGGAATCCGAAGTGGGAAGTAAGGTGAGATCATAGATAAAAGAGCATGTTGGGGTTGCATTGGAAGGGGTATAAATCGACATAAATAATATGGCATATCCATCCAATATGGATGAAATCTCATTTGATGATTATTTTGATGGTGTCTTGAGATTTATGAGTCGATCAGAGGTCAAGCAGTATGCAACATATTGTAGATACAGGTATAAGCTAGTCACTGCTCGAGAAAATCAACACACAGGCTTGGCACGTAAGTATGCTATAATAATTGAAGTTACAAAAGACACATTTACAATATGAGCTAGATTGTGCATGTTAAATATTAAATTTTATTGTATATATATGTGTGTTTTTATTCTCCAAATCTCATGTCTATAAATTAATTGAAATTTATGCAGTATACCCAAATCCTAAACAATGATGACTATGTTGATGAATATCATGTTGACCAGGAAGAAACAGAGGTATTACTTTGTTGATATATATATAAATTTGTAATTGAACTTGTCAATTCCTAAGTTGAAAGTAAAATTTATAGGGTTGTTAGTCTCTTAAATTTTAATGAAATTTCAGGGTAGCGACACAAATATACATGTTGAGGAAATTGTGCCTACACAATTTCCACGGGCGAGGCAGTGATCAATATTTATTTTTGATAATATTTTATTAGTTTATGTATATTTTTCCCACACACACACACACACACACACACACACACATATATATATATTAACTTTCATTTTGACTTTTCAGCCCACAGAAAAGCAGGAGCGAATGGAAATCCGATCTGAAGGAAACGGTGAAGGAATTATGCCTCTCAATGAATAACCTCTTTGGGATGATGACTAGTGGGGAAACTCACTCACTTTATTAAATCGGGTAAATGAAGCTAGAATCCCACAATTTTTGGAGTTTTATTTTAACAATTTCTGAAGCACTTGGTTTTGACATTTATCCTCTATATGGATATAGTCCTTTATTGGTTCTAAACTGTGGAGTTTTTGAAAAGACACCATTTTTGGGGATTTGTAAACTTTCAAGTGTTTAGGTTTTTTCTGGTTCTGAAGTTATAAGGGAGATAGGTGGATCGAAATGCCCCAATACTTTTTTTCCTTGCAAGTGTAGTAACACATTCCGAGTGTGATTACAAAGAAACATATGTGGGAAGAACTTTGTAATCTTCTGTATTTTGTCATTCTAATATATTTCTCGAATTTGTTCTTCCCCAAGAGGATTTTTGTCCAGTTGAAATCCCCTTTGTTAAATTTATGGTGAGGATGTTCTTTGGTTGTTGTTTTTATTAATGTATCTACAATTTTGTTGATGGAACAATGAGTCTGTTAAGAGTTTGTTTTGAATCATTCCATAATTGTGACGGGGAATATGCTCAGGTTGAGCGATAACAATAAGTATGGTTTAGCTAAATGTACAGTCAAACATAGAAGGGTATTCCTTTTGTTGAAATAGAGTAGCACAATTACTATAGCAGCAGTGTTAGCATAGAAATTAGTATTATTGAATTTTCTCATTTCGCAATGTCATGCACTTTTGCAGCAAAAGTTCTAAAAACTTTGATTTTTGCAGTGTCAGGCAACCAATGTCAACACCAATGTTGTCAATGAAAAAATTAAAGGAATTTGGACATGTTGGCACAAGTTACTGCTAACTAGCATTCTACTGAGCCAACTCCATTATTGAAATTTTGAAACTGATAAAGAACCTCATTGATAACCCATGGCATAAATTTTGATTATGATTGATTAGTGTTAGTGTTCAAAGCCAAAAAAGGGAAGGGACCTCTTTCTAGCATTAATAATGGTGAAGACAATGCTTTTAGGATTAATAAATAGGATTCTACAGAGATTTCGCAGTGATATCTTGGTTCACTGTGAAACTGGTTTACACAGAGATTTCACAGCGAAATCGTGTTCGCTGCGAAACTGCTACATAGGTTTTGCAGTGTGTGATAGTTCATTGCATAACCACACAGTCATCTAGATTCTCTTTCACTTCAAGGTGGTAGCTCAAAGGGAATCCTCTGAGGCTTAAGGGGAATATGGAGAAAATGTGTCTCAGCTCAAGATTGATCAACTTGATGGTTTCTAGAAGATATTTATGATAGAAGACAAGATCCTAAAATTTAGGAGTTAGGTGCATTTTTTGTTTTATTCCATTGTAACAACTCCTAGAGAAAAGGGAATCCAATGCAATTACTTGTGATTCGACCCCCCTAGACTAGATGGCATTGAAAAACTATATATTTTGTAAATTTTGATGAGGAAGGGGGGAGGGGGGGGTTTGGATTTTTTAGACTGTTTTGTCTATTTTTGAACTTCTACATATGAAAACTATGTGTATCCATATTAAAAGATTCTAATACATTGGATGATCAGCCATCTTTGTTCCTCTTTAATTCCACTCTTTTCTTCTTTCTTTAATGGGATTCTTTGTATATGTGGTACATTTACATATTGCTTTGATGTTCTATGATAAATGATTTATTACATGATATTATGTCCATTAAAGAATTATGTGTTTCTTAGTTGAGAGGTTCTCAGTTAGGAAATATTATTTAGTGAACTATTCAGTCAGAGTTAGAAGCAATATTGTTTGGTTCATGGTGGTGTTTCTCATATTATCTTCAGTTTCATTCACATGTTTTTCAGGCTAATCAAATGGTGTGTTAGCCCTTTTTGTTGGGACACAAGCCATTATTGGATTATATTGGATAACTTGTCTCAAATCTTCTAAGATTCTTTACATCTTATTTTATTAAAAACAATTCAGATCACTTGAGAACTAAATGGGTATTAGGCTTGTTCTTAAAGCAGTCTAAGAACAACTCTCGGCGCTAACAAGCATATTAGATTTGTAGCTCAAATAAGAGCCTTCTACACAAAAATTTGTATTCTTAGTTTGCCTTACAAGTATGGAAATCTATAGCAGGTCATCCTTTCTCACACAAAATCCATTTAGCAGTTAAATCGAAGAAGTAGAAATGAGTCTGTGTGTATATTTGGCTATTCCATTTTCCATGTCTACTGTTGCAGCTTTATTGTTATCTTGTCTGCAGTTTCTTATCTCCTATAGATGGATGAAGCAGCATTTTTAATTCCAAGAAAGGAAAGTCTTTATGGGAAACTGAATGACCAAGAGGGATTGAGTGAAATATCAACTTTGGTTGAGTAGTTAACAGGTGAGAATTTTTTATGGAAAAGTTGCATAGATTCCTCATATGAACAAGCAGATCCAAACAAAACTGAAAAATGAAACTCGGTAGAACTTTGAGCCATAATCTTACAAGAAATATACAAACATGATAAACCAACATATGCACTAAAACATAAATAATCAGGGACAATCATGCCATCCAAGCTGCAAAATATCCAATCTATGGGACAATGCAAGCTGCAAAATATCCCAGGTAATGTCAAATAATATGACATAGTGAGATTTAAAGTTGCAAAGGCTCTCAAATACAGTCAACGAAGATGCAACACACTGCATTGCATAAGCATAACAGGTGGTCCACGAGAAAATTTTATGAATTTAATATTATTACATTTTCTTGGCACTGATACTGACATGACAAACATTGCTTCTTTACCAATTTCATGGCATGGAGGTGGGGAATAAGTAGTTCTAGATCTTGCCCACTTTTTTTTATATTGAATCATCTACTTCTTTGTTGAATTGTGTCGTGTAGCTGGTTCTTATTTATGGACCGATTTTACCCTTGTCCTTCTATGGGTCTTTGGTACATTGATCATCACTTTCATCTGTTTTTTGCAGTGTATGGTTTTGTGAACATGCCTACTATATTTTTTTGTATCCTAGTGAGTCAGTAGAAGTGTGGAAAATCTTTTATTAGTGTCCTCACTAGTGTGATATTGATGGATGAGTTATGTGGTTTTATAAAGATTGTTTTTCATTGTGATTTGGTTGTTTGTTTGAGGTAGTTATCATTGGTTCCTATTTATGGACTAATTTTACCCTTTTCCTTCTATGGGTCTTTGGTACATTAATCATCACTTTCATGTTCTTTTTACGGTGTATGGTTTTGTGAACATGCCTACTATATTTTTTTGTATCCTAGTGAGTTAGTTAGTAGAAGTGTGGGAAATATTTTATTAGTGTCCTCACTAGTATGACATTGACAGATGAGTTATGCGGTTTTATAAAGATTGTTTTTCATTGTGATTTGGTTGTTGGTTTGAGGTAGTTATCGTTGTTATCTTTCTTTCAGTTTTAAAAGTATTTTATTTGAACCCTATAGAAGTATTAAAACAAAAAATGATTTAATAAGGTCAACTATAATGCAATGTCAATATGTATAGTCTATAACTAGGATATGAGTTTAACCAGTGCATGTGCACTTTCCTTTAGGAAACAAATAGATTCCTTCATAGAGTTGGGGAAAGAGATAGGGAAGAGAATCTCATGATTACAACCTAACCTTAGGATTCAAAATTTGTCAATAAGTTTCAAGAAATTCCTATCATCATCTTTGAGGCTACTCTAACTAAGAGATTTAGAGATCTTCTATCCATCTCTCAAATTGATGGAAACTTGGATTACCAATAATTAAGGGTTATTTATCCAATGAAGGATTCATATATATCAAACCCCTCTACTATTAGTAGAGGGGTTAGACTCCTCTACTATTATTAGTTACCTTCCAAATTAATGAAGGACATGAATATATGCACTTTGTCTATATTTCCTTGAAAATATAAAATGACTAGTGGAGAAGCCCTCTAGATCCTATCATCCTCATTTAGAGATATTATTGGAAGTTCTTGAGAAGAAGTGTACCCCAATCTAAAGTAAATGTTGGATATATCATTAGATATATAATTGAGTATATTTGAGATCCTTTCTACCTAAACCATGGATTTATAAACATTCAATCGTCCTCCAACTACACCCATCCTCAATCATTCCTCTCTTCCTAGTTATATTCATTTAAGTGTGTAACCTAAACCTTGGTGAACCCTCTCTCTTCCTATATGATACTTTTCATATCTCTACCTCACGAATATCTAGTGATCCATTACATTATTATGTTTTCCTTCAATTGACGTATTAAAACCCTTAACGTGAAGATATGTATCTATAAGGAGTTGGAAACTATATAATGAAGCAAGATGGAGTAATAGTGTTAATTCACAATCGTAGTATGAAAATAGTGTTTTGACAAGACACCAAGATGATAAATAATGACATGAAATTTATCCAAAATATCATTTGGAAAAAAGGGAATCAAATTAGTATGTATGACAAAGATTTGTCTAGAGGAATATGCACTCTCTCGGACCCATAGGAATTGGATCTACTAGATGAGGTAATAGTCCACGCTACTTTTTCAATCTCTTTGAAGACTTCTTTACAGTTATATTAATGAGAATATTTAAGATTTATACACCTAAGAACATGTGGAGGAAACAATAGTGTTGGGAGTCCCAAACAAAATTCAAGGATGAACTACTAGATGAAGGGAAGGTCCTTGTTAAAATATTATACATTGTCCAATGTTAGACAAATTAAAAGGAAAGTAGTATTTCTAATGGATCTAAGTAAGGAAATGGAATAGAAAATTATTCCAGATTCATATCTCATTGGCTAGTGCTAGAGAAGAGGAAAATGCACATTAAAAGACATGAGAACGAGACTTAGACATGTTTTTTGAAAGTTATTTCTTAAAGGACAATATTAGGATCCAACTTGATAGCTTTCCTTCCATGTAATTGGATCATAAACCCATTTATCTTTTGATATCCTATGGGAATCATTAGATACCTCTTCCCTTTAAGTTTAACCATCTTTTCCTCTAACATATATAGGTATGGGAAATCATTACACATGCCTAGAAATCACTAGTTTTTAGTCTACATCCTTTGTTTTAAGAACAAAATATCAAAATGATTAAGAATGAACTATTGATGCAGGAGAATATATTTCAATCATATTAAAAATCTCTAGGGAGGATTCTCAAGAAAAACAACATACTCTGTAATGTTCTATACAATTACAAAAATTTATAAAGATATTGAAAAAAAAAATCCATAGTATTTTGCAATGGGGATAAATAAATTTATTAGTATCAATGGATTTTCTATCCATTTCTATAACATATGTTGTTACATCATTAAAAAATACCATTATAGAATTTTTGAAATCATCGGGCAAAGGTTATGGGTTAGAGGAGGGATGAACTCTTTGTTCTCCATGTTCATCTAAAAGGAAACTAATTTTATTTTTTTTAGCAATTTCAAACTAATATATCTATCTAATGTTCCATACCACGTCTTCACAAAAAAATTAACCATGTGAATCTATTAGGGTCCTACCATGACCCCCTTAAGTAGATAGATATATTGTTATGTATTGAGGCCAGATCTATTAAATAGGGACTATGTAGTAGATGTAGTGTGAAAGAAATAATTGTAATAAGTCTTACTACAAGGCTGAACCTACTATAAAGTTCCTTCACAAGAGAGTTCATGCAGGGTTAGATAGAAACTAAAAAATGAAGTAGAAGTAAGGTAAGTTTTTTATATCTTTTCAAATAAAAACTTTGGTTAAAAGAGGAATAAATACTTGGATTTTCATTAAAGTTAATAGGATGTACATCCAACCGATTCATATATTCCCAACCTAAAAGGTAGGAACTAATAACAAAACATATCTAGTATTTAATTTTTATCATTAAACCACATTGATATTGAAAACTATATAAAGTCCAATATAAATTCCATAAACTATATAAAGTGTAATTTATATAACAGTTCTATGTTCTAACCCTATAATCAAAGATAAATTCATCTTGACCAATGTGTTCTTGATTCATATCAAATGTGCTAGTGGCATATTTTCAAGAATGGCATTATGATCTTCTATTGACAATTTCCGTCGATTCCTTGACTTTTTCCTAGTCTTCAATGGCTTCAACTGCAACCGGGTTGCTATGACCAAATGATTGTACTGAGCACATATAACATCTGACCCATAGCCTTGAAAAATAATATGGTCATTACATTTCTTTACTTTTGCAAAGAAATATCCCATTAAAACCATTGAACCCACTGCATACGTATAATTTGACGGATCTTTAAACTCTTGCATCAACATGCTTTTCGACCTAGTGCATCTCAATAAATAATAATGCATTTTTTTTGGATTATCTACCAGTGTAATGACATCAAATACATCACCTTCTCTAACCATATCAGAAACACTATCATAATCCTTGTCAATCACAACCACTTCATTGTCGCACTCTGCATCATTGATATTTCCAAATGGGGGCAATGGTATCAATTCTTGGTGAATCCATGGTTTGAAAAAATTGTTAGTTTGGTTTTGACACTCATCGAAGGACTCTACATCATCGATACATGCAAGACAGAAGCAAGTGTACTTTCGTTTCTCAATTGCATGTATATTTTCCATTCTTTTACTCCTAATGGAGTGTAAGCCCCTTGTTTTAGGGATTGCAACACAATCCTATGGAATTGATTTGTCAACATCACCCATTGCAATATTCCAGAACAACCAATTCAAGATAAACACATAACTCATGCAAATCAAATTTCACATTTAAATAAAAATAAACTTTTTTTTTCATAATTTAAATAAAAATACTCATGTACATCTAAACATATTAAGTAAGTGCATTTGAAAACATTAAGGGTCATTGAAACAATTATATACCTTCTCACATTAGCCATCCGATCATTGAATTCATGGCTTAAATTTTTCTTGCACCAATTAACAACATCGTTTGAATTTGTGAGGTAAGAAGCAGAGTGATTCATTTGATATCTCCTAAGTGCACATTTTGCATAGGCCCGAGCTACATCATGTTCTCCTTTTCCATGTCTCGCTTCAAAAAATCTCCATGTGTGGTGAACATCCGTATGAAGGCAAGACAACCATAAGAATGAGTGTGTTGATTTAAACTGACTAGCACAACCATCTGACCACACCCAATTCTCTTTAAAAGTGACCCCTCGTCTTGATAATTCTTTATAAAGCATATTAAAACAACATTGGACAAAACATGTATCATGTGTATGATCATCACTGATGTAGAAATGATACTCTTTAATCACTTGACAATTATTTTCATTGTTATCAAAACCATCGACATGAATCTTTGTATGTCTATACAAAATATGCAAAAGTATATATACTTGGTCTGAATGATAATACTCACTTTGTATCTCCTTTTGCAGAGTGAAAATGTAATTTTCAGCAAAATCAACAATTGATAATATTGTGTCTTTTGGAAATACATCTCATGATTGATTGAACTGTAAGTCTTGCCATCGTGTTGTATGAGAGTGCTTGATATATCTATATATTTTATCCCTGAACAATTCCATAAAATATGTCACTAGGATATCATCTTCAACTAAATCAATCTTTCTTGATGTTGTCGTGGAATCTGTAGCATGAGTATAATCAACATATTCATATATCTTCCATTTCACAATGTGATTTGACAATTGAGGATCATTTGGATCAATGGGGTATTTAGCATCAAAAAGGGCCAAATGAGAACATTCTTCACATTTTCTACCATCGATGCATTGTTTCTTATAGAATACTTGATCATTCTCTCGTGCACATAATATTTTAGATACAAATTCACGAACACTAGAAGGAGGGGGGTCATTTGGCCAACACTGTATGGAAAAATTTAGAAATGTCTCATAATATAATTCAAATTCTACATGGTATCGACAACAACATGTGTCGCGGACAACAATGGGCCCGACATACCATGGTTTAAGCTTCACAAATGTGCTAAGGGAAATCTTGACATGAACATTACTCTACATAAAAAATTTGAACATTTCCACTTGAGTGACCTTTGTTATGTGTTTGGCATGAGTTTCATAGTTTTCTTTAGATATATGATGTTGCACAACATCCTTTTCATTTGGTAAGATAGGAGAGTTTAAATTCCAAAATTATTTCACCATGTCCCTCACATTATCTGGAAGTCTATCTTTATAAGGTTTCCTACAAATAACAACCCAATATGAAAATTCATCATCCTCATCTAACTGAACCCTAAGGTTTTTATGCTTCCATAAACTTTTTCTTGATGTTTTTAACGTTCTTGCAGTCATAGGCAACAAAAGATCAGTTGCAGTGTTTTTTGCCACAACCCATGTTAGCAATGTTTTACGAGCAACCACAAAATCATGGGATCATTTCCTTGCAAGTGTGGCAAGAGCCGAGGTCACATTTTTTGATACCATCTCATTTGTTTTAACCTCTTTGACACTTTTAATGCCCAATAATTTAATTGTATTTCTTAGACATTTTTTCTTTAACAATCTATGTAACAATTGAGCTTGTGCTATGACAGGAATACCTTCAAGATAATTTTTGAGTATATTTTTTTCTTTATATTGAGTTGTATGATCACGCATCGAAGGTCTCAATTCTTCAATTTTACTTGAATCCATATTCTCCAAAAATTTGTCATCAATGACGATATTGATGCAACTTCCAATTAATCTTTGTAAATTGATAGCTATGGTAGGATGTTGTAAGTTGGATGTTGACCCTACATGAAAATATATAAATTTATAAGATTGTGAACTTTCAAATAAATTATATACTTGTATTAAATACAATTTTATATTTACATAAAAAAATATTTACTCACCAATCATGGTCTCAGTATCAATGTTTCCCATCGTTTTCTCCACATTTGTCATTTCCTCATCACCTCCATGTTCTTCATTTCTTTCATCAATGTGTTCCTTGACATTTTGCATTCCTTCATCACTGCCATGTGCCTCCACATTTTGCATTTCTTTGTCACTGTCATGTGCCTCCACATTTCTTTCCATTGCTATTTTTGCTCTTAACTTTTTCATGTTTTCACATTTTCTATCTTTCATTGCCTCTCCATCAGTTTTGGTGCGATCATGTTTTGTTGCGCATTTCTTTTGGTTTCTCGTGTTGAAAGAATTAAAAACCTAAACTCCAATGCCAAAAACTTGAAATCATAGTAATATTTTGGATATAAAATTGTACAATTAATGAAACAAATTGCAATGTGACATGGAAACAAAACCAAATTCACAATATTTCCCTTTCTAAAAATAGCAGTTCTATGCTAAAACCAAACTCACCATATATCCATTATATAAAAAAAATGTAATATGACAAAAAAAATTACAATATGTTGCTTTAAAAAAACAATAATATGCCAAAACCAAATTTGCATTTGTCCTTTAAAAAAACAAATATTAATGTGTTAAAACCAATTTTACAATGTCTTTTAAAAAAAATCAGTAATGTGCCAAAACCAATTTTACAATGTCTTTAAAAAATATATCAGTAATATGTCAAAACCAAGTATATAATATTTTCCCTTATAAAGAAAATGATCAAATATACCCTTTGTAAAGAAATTTGTAATATGAAAAAGTTTAAAACCTCCATAAGCAAAACAGAAAATACCTTACAACTTTTTTTCGCACTGAAAATATCTGAACTTGAACTTATTTTTCTGACTTGCGAAGGTGAATGATGGAAATAAACTTTCGGGTGAGATATTATATATAGTACTCTCGGGCAAGAAATTATAGAATCATGCCGGGAATCTCGAGCAATTAATATGTTGGCCCCTAAAATATTATCGGGGTGTTATGTAATAAATCTCTCACCCAAGAGTTTGTTTATTCTTTTGGCCGAGTGTTGAAACAAACTCTCGAGCGAGAATTTTGTTTAACCCCGGGTTACTTTTTGGGAAAAAAATCTCTCACCTGAGAAATTTGCTCGGCCAAGAGTTTATGGTCAACGAATACAACAAGCATTTCTACAGTTTTCTGAAATTTGTCACTTGAGCAAGGTGGAAACCCTACAAAATCTGAGAATTACCTGTCGGAGTTTATACCAGTAGATTCATCATTGAATATACTTTCTCATGGTATAAGAACTTTTGAATTTCATTTGGGATTTCTATTTTTTACTATTTTTTTTCTAAACTTTATCATTAGGAAATTTAGTGAGCTAAATATCAGTCAAAATGAAAATTCAATATCATCACAATGACAACACCAAAAAAAATGTAAAAATTCACAAGGATGTTCCTTGCACTGTACTCTTCAAAAGGGTATTTTTGGTTTGTTTGATAAGAGTCGCATTTGAAAGAAAATGCGAGGACACCAACATGTGTCAATAAGGCACCATTTTTTAAACATATGTTATTTCGATAAATAATAAAAAATAGTGCTTAAGTCTGAAAATCCTCAACATATAGTCCAATGCCAAGTATGATCTGTGCAGATTATGAGAATATATTTGGTTTCCATAAAATGAATAACCATCTCTAGAAAAGGAGGGGCACACAGGTCACTCATTATCCATACATAAAATTTCAAAGTATGTGTCGTTGGTACCCTTCAAATTTGTCCCACTATATGTCCATAAAAAAATTTAAAACAAATATGAGTACGAAGCTAATACAATTCTATAGAACTCTTGTGTTTACTTCAAGGTGAAATTCTTAAGGGAGATATGGGTTTGAAGGGGTTGAAGTTGAAAAACATAAACTTTTGCAATTTTTTTGTCAAAAAAAAGGCAAAAAGTGTTTCCCAACTTCAAGTTTTCACCCATTAGTTAATATTAGTCAACTTAATCAATATTAAACTTAGTTAACATTGTAATATTAATCAACATTACTCAATACATCAACAAAAGCAATTGTTAGCCAACTTGGTGAGCATTACTCAACATAAGCCAATATTGATCAATATTAGTTATGGTATTCAATATTGATTAAATTAGTTAACATTATTCGAACATAATCTTAAAGGTCGAGATAAAATTGTATTCTTTACCATAAACATAATGGGACATAATGCTCTTTATTCCTTTTGAAATGTGAGAATTTGTCATAACAATCTTTTACTCCTTGTTTAGTGTTGCAATGAGAGATAACCATTTTTTATTCCCTTTGAAATATTGCAATATATCATAACCCACCTTCATTCCTTATTAAGCATTCAACTTCAATAAAACCCTAATTAACCCCTAATATTACCTAATTAAACYTAAWCAATCAAAATCCTATTTAGTCTAMATTAWTATCATCATTGTCACCAACACCACCATYATTATYTTTGTTATTRTCACTATTATTATTTAACTTTATTCAATTTATTCAATTATAGTCAACCATATGCAACTTCTACATAAGTCCAMWTATTCAAATTTGTAAACCATGGTCATGGTCMACTCAAGAATGATCATAGTTAACCATTGTCGACCATGGTCATTCCCATGAATTAASATGGTCATGGTAGCCATGACYRTMATCATCATCGTCATCRTYMTTMTTATTATTATTATAACATTTTTCTAGTATGTTAAGCYTTCCTTTATGCRTTTTTCCCAAGATKTCAACTAGAAAAACCACATTGAAACATTTYCAATATACATTGAAAAAGGTGTTTGATATACGTTGATTGGTGTATATCRAATATATTTCAATGTGGTTATTTTAGTTATAACAATTGCCTACATGTTTAAAATCTAATGCATCTATAGGGTTATCTAGTTGCATGTCTACCTTGGTCATTTTCACAATAAAGAGTGAAAAATTGGAGTAAGATGCATCCTCCATTAGCACATTTCTATTGTAAACTTTTTTTAATGTTAAATATACTCCATGTATAGATACTAGGAAGGTCTATGAGGATGTAAGAATTATAAATGTCACATTAAAGAAAAAAATACAAAAATGGAGAATATTATATCCATGAGAAGTAAAAGAACAATAATGTTGAGCTTACATTCCTTACAACAAAAGATTATGAACATACGTTTAAAAAATATGGCATAAAGAGAAGGAAAATATATAGAAACGAGAATACTATTATAATTCTTTATTACACCATAGATTCTCTTTAAATTTATATGTGATAATATTTTTAATATTATCGATATTCTGCATAATGATATTTTCGTGTATTACCAAATGATTTAAACAAGACCTAGAATCTTGATGCCACCCTCGCTTGAGCTGGTTGTGGTTTTGGCTGGAGTTTGAAGCAATTTTGGGGAGCCTCTTGTCATCCATGTTTTTTATCTTGTTCTTGTACATAATCATGGTTGTTCATTCGATGGGATAAATGCTCGCTTCTAGGAGGAGGATACGATAGGGTGTATTCCCTTTAATTTTGAGATTATAAATTTAAAATTATTTTGAATCTACTCTATCTTTCTTCGGGATTCTTTAGAGATACTACATCCCCAAAATTCACATCTATATAAGGTAACAAGAATGAAGAGAATATCAAAGAGGATTTTTATCTTAACCCAAAACCAAAGGTTTGCTAATTTACACTAGTCCATAATAATCTTTTTGCCCTCCATTTATCCTTTTCTCCACACTATAGTTCCAATTGAGCTTGATGAATATTGATTCTAATATATGTGTATGAAGGCACCTCCTCCAAGCTATTGTTGTCATATATGAAAGTGTCATAGGTGATATTTTTGGATTTGATTATATAACAATCTTCATTTTGTTAGTGTTCACAATCATACCCATACTAGAGAAAAATTCCTTGAGGATTCTTATATGCTTGCCAAGTTCATAGGGATTCATTGCCATAAGAGCAATATCATCAACATAAAGAAGAAGGATTATGACTATACAAGCGAGAGCTGGGCCAGTACAACAAGCATCTTCCAACTAATATTCTAACTTATCAATGTATATGCTAAAGAGGCTAGGGGATGGAGGACAACCTTGCTTACCTCCTATCTTGCAGGTAATTTCTTCCAAATAACCTTCAATGTTCCTAAACTTGGTAATAACACTCTCATATAGCCTTACTACAGTAGCTCTCAGCTTCGAAGGAAATTTTATCTCTTCTAACCTATTCCAAAGGTTGGTCTTAGGCAATGTGTCAAAAGCTTTTCTAAAGTCAACGAAACAAAAAAGGAGATTGGTCTTGTTAGTGTGACACTCCTCCCCAATGATCATAAGCATAACAAGATGGTCCACTGTTGAATGATAGCCTCTAAAGTGGGTTTGGTCTTTATCTCTTTTTCCAAAATATTTATGTATAGGTTAGCCAAGATGGGGCTAATCATAATGGTCCTATAATTAGAGGGATTACTTTTATCCCCACTTTTAAAGATAGGAACAACAAGGCTCTTGTTTAATAATATTATAAATATATATAATATTTATAATTTAAATATGTAGACTCGTATGGGGTGACAAGTGGCGCAGGAATGCCATCTGGCTCCACACTCAGCCAAGGTTTAAATGCTGGATGTTGTCACCATAGCACCCGCATTACGGATGCAGGACCGCAATAACACCAGCTCTGCAATGGGAGGACTCCTCCCTCGAGCGAGCATTTACGAGCTAGGCAAACGCGATGTTAAAGGCGGTCATGGGTATTTGCAGTCGGATTATTCGTTTTCTCTTGTTTCGGTCTCGGCTCTGCTCTGCGTTTGGAGGTTTTGGTGTAACTTCGCGCTCCCTGCGCCCTGGTTCACCATCCATTCGTGGAGCACTGATGCGAGTCCTTCTGCCTGCGCTTTCAATTGGCCTCCGCCCTCGTCCCAGTCTGTGTGTATTTCCTGGAGAGTGCTCTGCAACATGACGAGGAAACGAGGAACGCCTCGCCGTGGCTCTGCTTGGTACGCCCGTAAGGAGCAGCAACAGCATAGAGAGCAACTCGAACGTGCTCTGGTCATGGCTACCTCTCTGTTGAGAAAGAAGGCTCGTGCCGAGGAGCAGGCTCTGCTCTCCACCATAGCCGAGAAGGAAATTGGTCGCAGCAGTATGGATACCGTCACGTTGGAGGGTGGCACTGAGCAACTGTACCCGACTTGCATTGTAGAGGAGGACCTGACTCTGGAGGACCTGTCGACAATGGAGGCGCCGAGCGATAAAGGGAGGTCTAGCAGTGAGGACTGCAAACACAATCTGGGGGTGGAAGCCGTTTTTCCTGGTTGTATTGTGGAAGAGGTTCCCTGGCAGGAAATGGAGGCTGCGTTTGATGCTGGAGGTGCGCCAGGAAAGGAAGGTCGGAGCGGTGGGCAGGATGATGCGAAGCGAAGAACGCCCTTCGACGAAGGTGGCAACCTGCATGGCTTTCTCCTCCGCGAGGAGCACCTGTCCTTGGTGTTTGAGCTCCGAGGCCACATGGCTGACCTGGAGCATCAGGCACTCATCATGGGCCAACGCCTGGACGTGCTTCTCGATGCCTACTCTAGCGCTCCAGCTCGGCGAAAATGTCCCCTTTGTGCGCAGTCTTTCGCCATCCCGGTCAGCTCCACGTGGAAGACAAATGAAGATGACAGGTCACCAATTACCTAGGTTTTTCATGTCCTATAGCTTTTTATCTTTATGCTACTGTTTTATGTTCTCTTAGACTTTGGGTACCTGTCCTGGTTTCCTCCGGGCAGGACAGGTGCCAATAGTTTATAGTTGTTTCTGCTTTGTATCTATGCTGGTTTCCAATTTCCAGCAGCGTTTTGGATGACTCAGACTCTTGACTATGTACATTCTGATACAGTTTTTTGATAATATAATATAGCAGGCTCCCCCTTTTTTATTTAAAAAAAAAAATAATTTAAATATGTAATAATATTATATGTTAGTTATATTTATAAATATAAATAAAAAGGAGTTAATAAGTGGATAATCTATTTTTTTAATGTTAATTATTCTTTATATTAATAGGAATTTTATTTAAAGTTATAATTTCATCTAATTAATGAGAAATTTAATCATGAAATTTTGGCTTTAGGCTCCATTTTAAGATAACTCAAAATTTTGAAAAAAAATAATAAATTAAAAATTAACATTACCTTAAAAATATATATATTTTAAAAAAGTGAGTGTGTTCATTTATTAATTCATTACAAAATCAAAATAAAAATAAAATAAATATATATATATATATATATATATATGATGTTTAAAATGATATATATTTATGTATATAATATTTGTTAAAAAATATTATTAATGTAAATATAAATAACTTAAAATAATCAAAATTATATGTTTACATATATATATAAGTATTGAGTGAGATTATAACTAACTTAAATTCATTTTAAAATTATCAAAATATTTACACATAATATATAAATATATAAATGTATAATATCTTCACATAAAATTCTTTAAAACTTTATGAAAATGGTAATATATATGATGTGAATATTTATAACATTTTGTTTTAAAAAATAAATAATTTTATAATAGTTTTGATAATAAAAAACTAAAAAAAATTCATTATATTAAAAATTCAATTTCAAAAAAGATTTTTTTATGGGGTGAAAAGATGATATTAATTTAATAATATTTGTAAACATATAGATAATGATAATTATTTTTTAAATAATTATCTTTTTTGTTTGCTAGTTTGTCCATCTAAACTCTCAAAATCACCCACTGCAATTTTTTAAATAATTGTTATTTTAAAAGTGAAGATATAATATTTTTAATAGATGATATCTAATTCTACATTTTTTAATACTTTTTATTTTTATTTTTTGTGTGTAGATATTTTCTTGATAAATGATATCTAATTGTATCATTTTTCTAAAGATATTTTTAAGTTTGTGAAAAATTCTATAGAATCTGTCAAAAAAAATCTATTGAAAATATGAGTATAATTTAAAAATAGTATTAATTAGTTTTAAGATTTTAAATATTTTAAATGAATTAATCTAAATAAAGAAATTAAATAGTTCAAATTTTAACATGCAAAACTATTTAAATTTTTATCCCTTTTTTACCAAAACTTTATTTTAAAAATATTTTTTTATTTTTTATTAATTTATATTAAAATTAAAAAGTGATACACATTTTAAAATATATATTTTCAAAAAAATTGTATGAAAAACAACTTCATACATAGAATACATCGAATTTAAGTAAGTAAATTTGAAAAAAAAATCTTTCAATTAAGTTCAAATAGCAAATGGATTTATCTTCATTTCAATTTATTAAGTCGAAAGGGGTATACCTATTGGAGAGGCACTTGAAATTACCACATTTCAATTCACGAGAGTACTGTCCGTCCAGATAACTTTCAAGGTTTACCAACAGCAACACCAGCCACTTTGCTGCTGTGCTAGTTTAATCTCATATAACATCATCTATTTATTTTTGCCATTATATTCCCTGGCGTCTACACCAATAACTTTTCTACAATTTGGTAGAGTAGGGTTTTCAGGAGCTCAAACAGTAGAATAGAGATCCGCACAGAAAGACGACTTTATAATCAGTGCCTCCCGGGCAAGTGAAGGTGTCGATTGTGTCGTCTTTTACATAGTTGTAGGCCCGCGGGCATTCACTCTTGAAGAAACGCGAATAATCAGTGCGAGGGAAATTCTCCAAAAGGATCCTATGCAGCAATATTGTGGTGTATTGAAAGCAACGTAGGCGCTCTTGCATCTGTCGGAAACCCTCAATTCTGTGGAACACTTCGAATTTATGTATCTGTTGCAAGCACTTCTTGTGCACCGAGTGTTGGAGCGTATGATCAATATTAGCAGGTTAAATCAATCGATGAGAGAAATGTCATAGAAGTCGAGGTTGTCGAGGTTTTGGAATTGATTGACGACGAACTCGGCCAGAGTGGTAGGGACATTTCCCGATCTTGAGTAGACCTTCGCAGTCCCCAGTTTTGCAATTGCCTCTGCTACTGTCGTTGAAGGAACAACACGTTCGCCCCCAAAACTTGTCCGTTGTTCCCACGGGTACTTGAACCGTCCACAACTGCCCTCTCTCCAGTTGTTTCCCTCTGCCACGGGGAATCCTTGTTGTCCAAACAGTGAACGGGCACTCGTTTCAGATCTCGAAGGTCGCACATCCAACACCTGTAAGGAGCACAAATACATCAATATTCTTACATTAATAGCGTTCAGAGGTGCATCTGATAACCCAGCTCAAATCAAATGTTAACGACTGTTAGATCTTGAACTAATAGAAGTATATGCGGTTACATTGTATAAGATTGCCAGCAAGACCACGCTGAAGCTGTAGATATCACTTTTTTCGTCAACTTGAAGAGTGTAAGCACATTCTGCATATACAACAGACAGAGTCGTGAGACGATTAAAGTGTTGGTCTTCGATCAAGAGTATGTGCTTGGGAAAGAGATTTTCTCATTTCATGTCTATCTTGCGCTGGTTGTTACGGGCTAGCTTAGAAATGAAGAGACGAACCGCAACTCTGGGGTATTCATCGAGCGCCCTGGGCGGGACCTTCAAAATTCGAAAGCGAAATGCCAAACTGGGTCTTGGGAAGTGATCCACTCGAAAGATCTCCTGAGTGCTTTCGTTCCATGATCTGGGCTGCAGGACTATGGCGCAGCATGCACCAATGTTGATGGCCATCCAGTGGCGACGAATACTCCATAGGTGCATCAGGATAGACACATAGTGAGGACTTCAAAGACAGCAAGGAAAATTATGCAGTTATTTTGGTAGTTAATTTTTGAGATAATTTATTCAGCAAAGAGTTTGTCTAGAAGCTGAGAGCAGTTATTGTAAAATTTCAGGGGAAAAGGGCAAAATACAAAAACCAGATGAAAAAGCAATCTGTCCCATAAACTATTTTTAACCTCGTGAACATTAAAAATACTTTCTTTTTTTCTTATAGATGCATCACAGCAGAGACATTATGTATGCCCATCCAGTTTGCAGAGTCATGAAGTCTTAATGACTCTGCAGCTGGGTAGTGTTTCTTGGTCTGGGTGTTTATTTCTTTGCATGTTTCTTGGTCTCTGCAACTGGGTAGTGTTTCTTGGTCTGCGTGTTTATTTCTTTGCATGTTTCTTGGTCTGCTTGCTTTTTTTTTGGGTGTATGAGTTTTACAGTGAACAAAAATAGTTTTAGAAAACCTGTTACAGTTTTTCTACAAAACTTATATGCCTTTGACATAATTACATTTCCAATTATGACAAACTTTTTTGTATAACTATTTTTTAAATATGAAAGTGAAATGTTTGTTTACAACGCTGAAGTTAAAAAATAGTTTCAAAATATAATTCTTATAGATTTCTTGGTCTCTGCAACTGGGTAGTGTTTCTTGGTCTGCGTGTTTATTTCTTTGCATGTTTCTTGGTCTGCTTGCTTTTTTTTTGGGGTGTATGAGTTTTACAGTGAACAAAAATAGTTTTAGAAAACCTGTTACAGTTTTTCTACAAAACTTATATGCCTTTGACATAATTACATTTCCAATTATGACAAACTTTTGTGTATAACTATTTTTTAAATATGAAAGTGAAATGTTTGTTTACAACGCTGAAGTTAAAAAATAGTTTCAAAATATAATTCTTATAGATTTCCTTGTATTTCAATTTTTTCTATCTAATATGTTTTGAATTTCAGCAAGGTGGCCAATTTGATGAAGCACACAATGGGCATATTCAATTCACATCCAACAGGGGGAACGTCGTCGCGTGCAGCCGGCCATAGTCGTGAAGAAAAGAAGGGCAGAGGATAGGCCGCCACGCCGTTGACGAAACACCATGTCTCTCATTATTTATCCGGCGGAATCTACCTGCTCAAAGTGGTTTTGTGTGAAAAAACAAACATGCTTCTCGAGGGAGTGGCATAGGCAATTGTGAAATTCCCTTTTATTTTATCTAATCAAAAAAGAGAGAATGTTTTTATTTTGGGTGTAGTTTTTTTCAAAGATTCTTAGCAGGCTTGGAATTTCAAATTTACTTTACCTGTCAAGTGCAAATTTGATGACAGGTGTTTGTTTTTCATACCTGTCATTTTAAGTTTTATGTAGATTTATAAGTGTCAATTTTTTTTTATGTTATATGTTAATTTTATCATCATAAATTTTCATGCTGAGCATACAATTTTCTATAATAAAAAATAACCCAAAACACACTCAAAAAAAACATTAATAATTAAATCAACATTCTGTAGTAACTTGTATTATCAAAATGAAGCATTGTTGAATATTACATAGTACACACTGTACTCCAAAAAAAAATTTTAAAGAGTTATCACTCCAGTGAGATTTTACAAAAGAAATATCTTAAATGCAACACCTTCATCTTCAGATTTTACAAAAGAAATATTTCAAATGCAACACCTTCATCCTCAAGGTGACTTCAAAATTGAGTATATCTCTAAATGTGGCATCAGAGCAAATGGTTATAAGCTCAAACATTGTGGAACGCACTGAGCAGCGGTAAAACAAAAAGATGTAACAACAACAATGAACACCAATTAGAATTCTTTATTTAAAAATTTAAATGATAAATCCCTAAACCATAAAAACAACAATATCAATTTAACTCACCTTGTATTTTCCTATTAAAATCATCAAAATTACTACTATTTAAATAACATAACATTTAGCCATCCATAGGTTCAAAATTGTCGAAGATGTACATCCCTGCAAAAATATATTTTAAATAAGAAATAATTTATAAGAGAGACCATTTAGAATTTCTTGCACTGTTTATTGTTAACATATTAACTAGAATTTACAAAATATTTATATGCTCTATATCCAATTTGACAACATGGTGGAAAAATATTATGAAAGTATTAACCAACTAAATATTTTTCACCTCAATTTAAAGCAATATAAAGCAATGTTACCTCTTTTTTTTGCACTATGTTTATAATCACTTGAGTTGTACACTGCAACTACATTTCATATTTCTTCAAGTAAAATATTCAACATACTAAAATGCATCTTGGCATGAATCCTCCACTTACAATACTAAAATGCATCTTGGCATGAATCATCCACTCAGAGCTCAAAGAGTATGGAACACAAGGTAAACCAAAAAACTGTAACAACAACAATGAACAACAATTAGAAATCTTTATTTAAAAATTTAAATGATAAATCCCTAAACCATAAAAACATCAATATCAATTTTATTAGCTAAACTCACCTTCTATTTTCCTATTCAAATCATCAAAATTACTACTATTTAAATAAACATAACACTTAGC
>ML792422.1:183417-202937 GCA_009831015.1 Picea engelmannii | reverse complement strand
CCAAATCAATTTAAAATTAAGTAAAACCTTCTCCAATTTATCAAAATTATTTTAGTAAAAATTTTAATAATATAAAGTGATTTAAAATTAAATAAAATATGTATAATCATCTACGAGGTTAACTTATCATTTAATGTTATTCGGCGGTGTTATTTCTTAACCTCAAGACCAAAGGCTAATCCGAGCAGCCGCGGGCGGCGGAGGGAACCCTACCGGCGGATACCCGTGGTCCGGGTGGAGGTGGAAGGAAACCGAGCCAGGTAATGAGGGGAGAAAAAGTGCATCGGTAGATATTGCTCTCAGAGCTCACATGTGCCCACACCACACATTGTATATAGAAGATGGTGATGTAGGGATTCTGACGCTTCCCGAGGGATCTTTCATTCTATTTCTAATTATCCTTGTTATTAGTAGCCTAGTAGTGGAAAAGCAAAGCAAAGCTCAGCTCAGCCTCAAATGTTGTTTGATTCAAAGTTGTTGGTCGATCCGCGCAGCCCTGCAAAGTTCAAAGGGGTGGCGATTCATAACTGATAGAATCGATTAATTTGGACTCTGGACAAACATTATATAATTATAATGAGAATACGCATTTACAATCACTGCAAGCTTTGTCAGAAATATGAATAGATTTTTTAAACAAATCAAATATCATGGGTGTATGCAGCCTACAGGTAATATTGTTGTGTAACGACAACCCAGGCATAGTCCTGAAATGGTTATGAAATTGGAAGGTAAAAAATATAAATTTGGCCATGGTTTTAACTCAACATAAATATAAATAGCTAAGTCAACGAACATACCGAAACCCCGCCGAGCAGGGCTGGAATTTCCTTCCCCGAGACTCGGGAGAATGGGTTTCCCTCAGCGACCGCCCCCAACAAACTATAAACCCATAAAACGTTCACCCTGGTGCTTGCGGGTGCGAGAAAGAAATGTTGTGACCAGAGGAGGAGCTCGAACGCTCCAAGCTCCAGCCTCCGAACGACGAAGATGGATCCAGACTCCAAATTGATGATGATGATCCGGACAGCACTGTGGTAGACCCTTTTAATCTCTTTAACTGGTCCACCAACACAATGGCCACTACTTTTGAAGAGGACAAAACTACCATGTGAGAACCCCAAGTTGGGAGAATGGGTTTCCCTCAACGACCGCCCCCAACAAACTATAAACCCATAAAACGTTCACCCTGGTGTTGGCGGGTGCGGGAAAGAAATGTTGTGACCAGAGGAGGAGCTCGAACGCCCCAGGCTCCAGCCTCCGAACGGCGAAGATGGATCCAGACTCCAAATTCCAATAATCAATTAAACAGAAGGAGACTAAGTAGTAGGTAGTAGGACACTGGAGTACTTTGAAATTAAGAGTTGCAACCTGGGCTAGTAGCTACTAGCTACCCTCGGGATTCAGCCTGATCAGGGTTAGTGTTTATTGTGGTGACACGCAAGTGCGGAGCTTTAATTATACACAACTACTTCTACGGTTCCACCTAATCCAGCTTCCACGTCATGACTCCTAGCCTCTAGGCCCTACTACCTAGCCCTATGTCATACAGTATCAGTATACCCACTAGAGTTTTTGACGGGCATTGGAGGCAGTCACACGTCAAACTGACAAGTAGATAATTCTAATGCCAGTGAGTGATGACGTGTGAATTTTATTAGCCAATGTCAAATACGGGCTAAGAGGTAAAAGACGGGCTACAACCTGTCAAATTCCAGGCCTGATTCTCAGAGCTCGTCGGAGGTTTGGCAAATTAGCCGGTTTTGGAATTCGTGAAATGATTGGTTTGGTATAGTCGATTTGAAAGGGGTAGTCTTGGAAACGGAGCCCAACGGTTGAAAGAAAAGAGAGGTCAGTTGGGTTGTTAGTGGTTATTTGGACCTAAAGTGGTTTGCACATTAAAGTGGTGGTGTGTTTTTTAAGGGGAGGTTCTCTCTCGAATTTTCGTCTTTTGTACTTATTCCATTAAGTACTGCTACCTATTGTCCTTGTCCTTGTCCTGTTATTTGTTGTTATTTGGACTGCCATCATGTTGTCCTCCTTGTCCAATGACATATATGTTGTTATTTGGACTTTGTCCTATCCTTGTCCAATGACTGACATTTGTTCTTATTCAAATAAGGACTGCCACCTATTGTCCTGTTCTTGTCCAATGACTGACATCTATTGTCCTTGTCCAATTAAGACATCTGTTGTCCTTGTCCAATTAAGGATAAGCCACTTGTTTGACACATTGCTAACGGGTCTCACTACTACCAACGGGCCAGTGCTGCACAACTCGACCGACTTTCCTCTACCACCTCACTGCTATCAAGTTATCAACGACTTTCCTCCACAACCTCACTACTACCAACGGGCCAACACTGCACAACTCGACGGATTCTGAACTCTTCCTACGAACTTGTATTTAATTTCCTCCTACAAACTTATATTTAATTTCTTTGGTTCATTGGGCCGATCCTCGACTTGAACGAGAGAGTCAGGCGGCCCCAAACCCCAGCATCGCCCCTTCTTTTTCAGGAGCAATTCATCCCGCAGCATACCGCTCTCTATCTATGTTTGTTGTCGCAATACTCTTCTGGCAGAGAGCTCGCAACATAGACGCTCCCGAACTTTTCGATACCTAGACACTCCTTAACTTGTTGAGACCACTCATGGAATAAGGATTCGACCTCTTCCCATGTCTTTCCCGAAAGAGGACTCGTCCGCTCCTCCATCTACTTCCGATGATGAAAATGTTTTTGAACAGAATACCAGGGCCACTGGCACATCGAATCTTCTGGTAAAGAGCTCAACATAGACGCTCTCGAACTTGTCAAGACCATTGGTGGAATAAGATTCGACCTCTTCCCGTCTCTTCTTGTATCAAGACCACTCGTGGAACAAGATTCGACCTCTTCCCATGTCTCTTCCTGTCTCAACCTTGGCGAGACCGTGATTTCTTTTCCGTTGATATCCTTCCACAACACATTAATCTCTTCCCTGGGATATATGGCCAAAGATCGATGGATCCTACCACCAAAAACATGAAAACCCAACTCAATAAATCGTTGAATTCGCCTGTTCCCAAGCCTAGCAGGTCTGTGAACGCTTCCGTAGTCCATAATTTTCTCTCCTGCAGACTTGACTTTCTTCGAACGATCACTTGGGTTTAATCAATATCTTATGTAGTAATGGACCACAAATTTATGATGAATGGTGAATCGTGGAGGCACGAACTCTCTCGTATATTTCCACAACTGTAGTTCCTCGAGCTGTCAGAGCTGAAGTTTGAATCTACTCAACAGACAAATCATGATGTTCTCCTTCGATCTATCAAATCCTAATATGTCATTAAGGATTTGCTCTAGACTGGGGTCTCCATTTCAAATCTCCTCAGCATACAATTCATGCATAGCCTGGGTAAGATCCTTGGGAAACTGTAAAGATTGGTTGTACTTTCACTATTACATTAGACGGTAGATTCAAAAAATGGTTTGGTGATGGCCGCAAAAATTTTGAAAGTATAGTGACGGAATCGTAAGATAGATGGCACTTAACCTTAAACGACCAAAAACATAAATAATAGATTTTGAAGGTAACATGGCTGAATAGTAAGACAGATGGCACTTAACCTTAAACAACTAACAGCAACAATAATGGATTTTGAAGGTAATGTGGCAGAATCGTAAGACATATGGTGCTTAACTTTTACACGTCCAACCGTAGAAATATCAGTGATCGAGTTTTATACTATCACAGCCGCTAACTTGCGGCTGAGAACGATGAAAGGTTGATAAATGGAACCTGTGGGCATCAGATGGCCGGTTCAGAAGCAGAACGTGGGCATTTATTTAGATGTCACTGTTTAATCCTACTTAATCATTTAAAGGTGGCAATTACATATCCTTACAGTAATTTTTTAATGTGATTAGGTAAATGTTAAAAAGTAAACATGTTAAGGAATGCTTTAATAAATGCAAGAAAGTTATGAAAAATAAATCTGATCCATTGATTTTGGAGTAAGACTAAAAATATGCCAGCATCTTTAATGCATAGCCATCAGATTAGGGTTTAAGGATAAATAAGGTTAAAAGATCATTAATGACAGGTGAGCACTTCAATGACAAATGTTTACTTCAACCATAAACCATTTTCACATAGACTTGTAATCTCTTCCTCAATAACACATTCTTCTTCATCATCATTTGTCAATGTTTCTTTATGTACTACAAAGATTAAAAAAAAAACTGGACTATTTCTTCATCGTGGAAGCGTTTCAGAAGCCCAAAAATGTTGAACATAAATATTGACTACCAAATGATGGTATCTTCATATTCAATCTTTTTCAGAAGACACCCACTCCGAACTCCATCAGAGCGTTCCCTTCACGAACCAGTATTATTTGAAGCTGATCGCCTGACTGTGAGACTCGCCTTTCTGGATACAACTGCCCTAACGGCCACCTGCCTAGCGGGACTTACTTACACCAGTCGTTGCTGCTCTCGATCAGGTATCTGGACAACCTTACTTACAGGGGCGTGCAACTTAGGCTCGAGCATACCAACGCACAAAGAATGCAAATACCAGCAAATGAACACAGAATCATAATGCGCGCATATAGAACTTAGAATAGACAAACATCATTTAAGCACAGAGATAAGCGAAAGTCTTTTATTTCATACAGAGTCGAATGGCTACCACGGGTATTACAAAAGAGTGCAGGATGCACTGATAACAGACTCTTTGAGCAGGAGGTTCACAGACTCATACTTAAACAGACTCGACTATGTATTGTTGCCACTTTAGGTTCACGCTGGCCGAGCCAGAATCGCGCAGGCTTATCACAATACCCTAACACAGAAAGACTCAAGCTTCAAAGAGAGGGAAGCTAGAAAGACTCAAGACTCGGACTCTATCGACCTCTGTCGAAAATGAGTTCCTCATCCTCCTTATATAGCAAATTTTAGTGGAGGAGGAATCATTTCTCATCAGAAGGACCGAGACTTATGGCCCACATGTTGGCCACTAAAGGAGTCGGGAGATTATTCACGCAGGAATATCTGTCCGATCCGACAAACTTTATTTAATTTTTACTTTGTCAGGTTGTCTTGCAAGATTCCTGAGCAAAGTAGACAAGACGACTGGGTCCACATGGGTTGTCATGCAAGATTCCCATTAGGACAAATCAAGAAACAGTGACAGACTAGAGTTATCATGAAAATGTGGGTCAAACCTCACCAAAAGTCGGAGAAGTGCTCCGAGTTTTCATGATGACTCGTGACAACTAACTATATACACTGTGGAGTTGATAACGACAACCCACGGAAAACGGATGACGCCATTGTCGGTCATCTAGACATGATTTCTGATATCTGAGTTTAATCATTTTCAAGAAAGGTAGAAAATCTTTGGGGATATTGAAGAGAATCCCAAGATTTGGTGTATATTTTGTGGACGAAATATAATGCTCCATTTGTCCTTTGTAACAGAGTTTTAATTTTGACTGCCCACTGAAAATGATTCATCAGATAGATGCCGAAAAGCTCTTCATCATTTGGACCTTGGTAATTTATATCTCTGACATATTGTAAAGGACAAAACAGAGATAAAACTTGTGGATCTTCTTCGTCCTTGTTGATGCCGAAATCTTTCCACCAATTATGAAACCAGGAAGGAGGACTGCCCCTTGTAGAAGAATTTACAGAGCCAAACTTTAATAAGAAGACAACATCTTCACAATAAAGAAACTTCCACCAAAGGCTTATATATTCATGATAGTCATAGCAAGTTTGTGGAAATATAATGTCCCCATTATTTTCTGGCCAATGTGAAAGAGATCTGGGTCTGTTAAGACAAAAATATTTTTGACATTGTCGTTCTCTTTCAATATTCCATAATAGATCAATATCATGGAATGACTTTTTGAGGGCTTGGCAGGCTTCAAGAGATCTTCTATTATGCAGGTTTATAATAGGTGTAGTAGGAATGGTATGGCCTGAGTGTCGTACTTCTGGAACCAAAGCAGAACACAAAATCTGGGTAGTCGGAGCTATGATATTAGTGGTCCTAAGACCCCATCTTGGTACCCAACTTTGACAGTAGTCTTGCCAAGGAATTCTATCAGGGATATTCTCAATATGTTCATTCTCATTCCTTAGCTGAATAGAAACAACAAGACAATGTAGGTTTGTTTGTAGATTTTCTCTGCTTAGAAAATCAGCAAGAGAATTTGTTGTTCCTTTTATATGTTCAATGCTAAAATCAAAGTTGTTGAATAAAGCTTGCCATCTTGCAAACTTGTGATCACCAGAGTTTTTTAACTCTTTATTTAAAACTTTATTCATAGCGGCAGCATCTGTTCGTAAGATGAACTTTTTATAGATCAAATAAAGCTCAAACTTTTGGATAGCATTTAGGGCTGCCTTTATTTCTTTTTCTAGAGTATCATAATTTTTCTCAGCAGCTTTCCACAATGCGGAGGCAAACTGGATAACCTCTTCTTTGTTGGACTGGTTGACTTGTTTCAAGACTTCTCCCCATCCAAGATTACTAGCATCAGATTCAACAATTTTTAAGAACTTATCATCTACTACATGCAAAATAGGCAACTATTTTACCTTGGACTTGATATTTCTGATTGCTTGAGTATGGGCTTTTGTCCAAGGTGATGGATCTTTTGTCAGTCGGTCATTTAAGAGTTTCCTATCTTTAGCACAATTTTTGTAAAAGTGACTGACATAATTAAGGCTGCCTAAAAACCTTTGGAGCTGGGTTTTGTCTGTAATCTTATCAGGAGACTTATCAGCAAAATCAAGAGCATGTTTTTGCAAAGTAATTTGGCCATTTGCAATGTGATGGCCCAGAAACTTGATTTCTGTCTGAAACAAGTCCATTTTCTTCTTTGATAGCACTAGTCCGGCTTCTTTGATGGCGATCCAGAATTTCTTCAGATGCTTAAAATGTTGTTCTACGGAATTTGAAAATACTAATATATCATCTATATATACAATCAGCCAATCAAAATAGGCTTTCAGAGCATCATCCATTACCCTCTGAAATTTGGAGGGAGCATGCTTAACGCCGAATGGCATGACATTCCATTCATAATGCCCTGCTGGGATGTTGAAGGTTGTTTTAAACTTATCCTTTTCATCAATGGCTACTTGCCAGAATCCTGATTTT
Organism: Picea engelmannii; assembly: GCA_009831015.1. Classification (NCBI taxonomy): domain Eukaryota; kingdom Viridiplantae; phylum Streptophyta; class Pinopsida; order Pinales; family Pinaceae; genus Picea; species Picea engelmannii. The sequence goes on along the minus strand of ML792422.1, from coordinate 195,773 downwards.
AAATCAAATTTAGAAAATATCTTTGCTCCAGCAATTCTGGTAACCAGGTTGCTTTTATTAGGAATGGGATAAGTATCGTCAGCCAAAACCTTATTTAAAGGTTTATAATTTACTACCAACCGAGGAACACCCCGAACTTGTTCAGAATGCTTGTTCACATAGAAGCCATAGCAATTCCAGGGGCTGGAGGATTTTCTGATTAGTCCTCTCTCTAATAGGCTTTCTATTTCTGATGCACACAATCTCTGATACTCTGCATTCATTGGGATGGCTCTACTTTTGCAAGGAGTACCCATGTAGTCTTCTTTATAGGGCAAATGAACAACATGTTTCTTTTGCTTCCAAAAAGCAGTAGGATTTTCAGAACACACTGTAAGTGATTCAAACCGATCTCTAATACTCGGATTTTGTAATTGATCTCTAATTCTGAGAACACCTTGAAAAAAATTTAATTCACGAATCCTTTGTGCTTGGAGAATTTTTATCTCTATGGAGTCTGTACATTGTGGAATAGAGATAAAAGGAAGCTTAAGTATCTGGCCCTGTGGGCTGGTAATAAAATATCCCTTTTTGTTGGAAGATAGCTCTGTAGACCCATGGGGAGAGACAACTGATAAGAATGGCGTGCCCAGAATGCAGGCAACTGGGATGTCTGCTAGATAGAACTTTAGATCCAGACAAAACTTTGGAAAGCAGAGAGTGGCTTTGGGGATGCAAAAGGAGATGGGATTTAGAACATTCCCAAGACCTGTAACAGACAATTCTATTTTTTCCCACAGAGATACTGGGATGACCTGTTTATGCAATATGTTCAAATCAGATCCAGTGTCTATGAGAGTTTTTAATCTGAATTTTAGATCTTGAATCTGAAGCTCTATAAGTATATGATATTGTTGATTTTGAAGTTTGCAACTAACTTCAGATTTATCCTTTGTCTTTTTTTTCAGTTTTTGAATTTCATGCCCTAGTTCGGTCAAGGACAAAACGTTCACAGGAAAAGAGACTGTCTGGGCTCTGAGAGGTTGAAGTTGGGTTTGTTTTACAGGCTTTGAATCATACCAGTCATAGAAAGAAATATAAAGTGATTCTTTTGTCATAAACCTTTTCCACTGTTCTGCAAGCTCAAGCTTTTTTCCATCTGTAGTGGATAGATCAAATTGTTTGGCTTTGGGATTTGTATGCAAGTCCCAATTGAGCATATTTTTCATCCATCCCTCAGAAACAGTATTTTTCTCACAACCCTTCCAAAGTTTTAAGAATTTATGGATTTCTGCAGAAGAAGGCTTTTTTATACCTTTCGAAATGGGGGCCTTCTGCCTTTGCTGAATGTCAGGAGATTCTTTAATAAATAGGCAGAGAACATTTGAATCATGGGGAAAAGGTATGTCTGAGCATTGTGGATGAGGGCAGACATCTTTAGCAGTAGATACTGGAGGAGGAATGTTACTCCTGGGATTGTGATTGGCATGAGAAAACTGTATGTTTTGATTACTTGAAGAGGAAGCTAAAGAAGATAGACTTACTAGCTGATTACAATCAGGACAATTTACAGAATAAGGAACTTCACCGATTTGAGCGGCTAAGGATTTTAAAGTAGTATGTACACAATAACTAGGTACAGGAGGAGGAGATCTGGAAGGCTTGGGCCATGACTGACTTTGGGACAACTGTCGTTGTGGAAATGACAAGACTACAGTGTCATATGTTTCCCTTATTTGTGCAGAAGTAATGGCTCTTGGAACAGGGACTTTGGGAGTGTCTATGACCCAGTCAGTGGGGAATGAAATATCTTCCCATTTGATAGTACTATGTTCAACCTTTTGATTCTTTGAATCGGTAATTACCAGGGTACTTGCCATAGAGTCTTTACTAGGGGCATGAAGGACAGCAGGAAACATTGTATTTGTATGCCTAAAACATCCTCGTATTTGTATAGCAATATTTGTTCTTTTTGCTTTCATATGAAAGCCAGTTGTGAGGATCTGGAGTTTCAGAATATCGGCCAATGTTTCATCAAAAGAGGAGACAGCAAAATTTGGATAACAATCAAAGTAAACAGGCCCATTTGAAAGTGGAGCAACAATGCCTCCAATAATTGAGTCTGTAAACTTGTCATGTGTTAGATCCCGAATAGTACACAAGACATAGGCATTTATTCCTCTATGGACGAGAGCATTTATACCTATCCGAATACAGCCAAAATGTAAAAACTTTGTTTGATGCTTTTTGGCTTCCTTTTGGATTTCTTATGGATCTAAGAGACAGATGGTTTGCATTTCATTGCAATTTTGTTGGATAGTACTAACAGATTCCTTCACAAAGACTCTAGTGATGGCTTTAAGATGAAACCCAGAAAGGTCCTAGTATACTTGTTTTGGGCTGATAGCAGGTAACTTCCATGTTGCTTGTGGGTTTTCTTCGACTAACTCAATATCAACCTGATTTATGGTTTGAGACTGACTACGAGAGAACATAGATTCAAGACCATGGCCTGAAGTGCTAGCTTCAGACTCATCTTCAGACCTTTTAATATCTCTAAAGGACATTGAACGAGAATCCATTCTAGATATTTCTATTTCTACACAGAAAGGGAGGGCTTTCAAAGTTACTTTCCTGCTGTTCCCGAAGGTGCACGGATTTCACCTAGGCTGCTGGCCTTTTCCCCAGGTAGAAACTAGAAAACTTTCGAATGAATCGACAGACACACAAGACGCTTTATAGAAGACGTTAAAAGCAAAACACGCGAATAGCTATTAACAGTCAGAAGAATACCATTTGTAAAGCAGAGGCCTCCTCTGGAAGAGTATGAAGCTTGCTGGATTCTTTGTTTGTCTATGCGCGATCTCCTTCTGCCATTGATCTTCAGATTTCTACGACTTTCTCCAGTACGAATGTCGGCCGGTTAACGGCTTTACTTACTCTACTCTCCTGAACCCCTCCATCCCGAACTCCATCATGACACTTTGCTACACCAGTTTTATTTGAAGCTGAGCACCTGGACTCTGGTCTCGCCTTCTTGGATACTTGCTGCCCTAGCGGCCACCTGCCTTAGCGAGACTTACTTCTCCAATCACTGCGGCTGATCTTTCCAGTCTCTGGACAACCTTACTAACCGGGAGAGTGAACTCGAGCTTGATCATACCAACGCACAGAGAATGCAAATACTGGCAATGAACACAGAATCACAATGAGCGCATATAGAACAGAGAATAGACAAACATCATTTAAGCACAGAGATAAGCGGAAGTCTTTTATTTCATACAGAGCCGAATGGCTACCATGGGTATTACAAAAGAGTGCAGGATGCACTGATAACAGACTCTTTGAGCAGGAGGCTCACAGACTCATACTTAGACAACTCGACTATGTATTGCTGCCACTTTAGGTTCACGTTGGCCGAGCCAGAATCGTGCAGGATTATCACAATACCCTAACACAGAAAGACACAAGCTTCAAAGAGAGGGAAGCTAGAAGACTCAAGACTCAGACTCTATCGACCTCTACCGAAAATGAGTTCCTCATCCTCCTTGTATAGCAAATTTTAGTGGAGGAGGAATCATTTCTCATCAGAAGGACCGAGACTCATGGCCCACATGTTGGCCACTAAAGGAGTCGGGAGATTATTCACGCAGGAATATATGTCCGATCCGACAAACTTTATTTAATTTTTACTTTGTCAGGTTGTCTTGCAAGATTCCTGAGCAAAGTAGACAAGACGACTGGGTCCACATGGGTTGTCATGCAAGATTCCCATTAGGACAAATCAAGAAACAGTGACAGACTAGAGTTATCATGAAAATGTGGGTCAAACCTCACCAAAAGTCGGAGAAGTGCTCCGAGTTTTCATGATGACTCGTGACAACTAACTATATACACTGTGGAGTTGATAACGACAACCCACGGAAAACGGATGACGCCATTGTCGGTCATCTAGACATGATTTCTGATATCTGAGTTTAATCATTTTCAAGAAAGGTAGAAAATCTTTGGGGATATTGAAGAGAATCCCAAGATTTGGTGTATATTTTGTGGACGAAATATAATGCTCCATTTGTCCTTTGTAACAGAGTTTTAATTTTGACTGCCCACTGAAAATGATTCATCAGATAGATGCCGAAAAGCTCTTCATCATTTGGACCTTGGTAATTTATATCTCTGACATATTGTAAAGGACAAAACAGAGATAAAACTTGTGGATCTTCTTCGTCCTTGTTGATGCCGAAATCTTTCCACCAATTATGAAACCAGGAAGGAGGACTGCCCCTTGTAGAAGAATTTACAGAGCCAAACTTTAATAAGAAGACAACATCTTCACAATAAAGAAACTTCCACCAAAGGCTTATATATTCATGATAGTCATAGCAAGTTTGTGGAAATATAATGTCCCCATTATTTTCTGGCCAATGTGAAAGAGATCTGGGTCTGTTAAGACAAAAATATTTTTGACATTGTCGTTCTCTTTCAATATTCCATAATAGATCAATATCATGGAATGACTTTTTGAGGGCTTGGCAGGCTTCAAGAGATCTTCTATTATGCAGGTTTATAATAGGTGTAGTAGGAATGGTATGGCCTGAGTGTCGTACTTCTGGAACCAAAGCAGAACACAAAATCTGGGTAGTCGGAGCTATGATATTAGTGGTCCTAAGACCCCATCTTGGTACCCAACTTTGACAGTAGTCTTGCCAAGGAATTCTATCAGGGATATTCTCAATATGTTCATTCTCATTCCTTAGCTGAATAGAAACAACAAGACAATGTAGGTTTGTTTGTAGATTTTCTCTGCTTAGAAAATCAGCAAGAGAATTTGTTGTTCCTTTTATATGTTCAATGCTAAAATCAAAGTTGTTGAATAAAGCTTGCCATCTTGCAAACTTGTGATCACCAGAGTTTTTTAACTCTTTATTTAAAACTTTATTCATAGCGGCAGCATCTGTTCGTAAGATGAACTTTTTATAGATCAAATAAAGCTCAAACTTTTGGATAGCATTTAGGGCTGCCTTTATTTCTTTTTCTAGAGTATCATAATTTTTCTCAGCAGCTTTCCACAATGCGGAGGCAAACTGGATAACCTCTTCTTTGTTGGACTGGTTGACTTGTTTCAAGACTTCTCCCCATCCAAGATTACTAGCATCAGATTCAACAATTTTTAAGAACTTATCATCTACTACATGCAAAATAGGCAACTATTTTACCTTGGACTTGATATTTCTGATTGCTTGAGTATGGGCTTTTGTCCAAGGTGATGGATCTTTTGTCAGTCGGTCATTTAAGAGTTTCCTATCTTTAGCACAATTTTTGTAAAAGTGACTGACATAATTAAGGCTGCCTAAAAACCTTTGGAGCTGGGTTTTGTCTGTAATCTTATCAGGAGACTTATCAGCAAAATCAAGAGCATGTTTTTGCAAAGTAATTTGGCCATTTGCAATGTGATGGCCCAGAAACTTGATTTCTGTCTGAAACAAGTCCATTTTCTTCTTTGATAGCACTAGTCCGGCTTCTTTGATGGCGATCCAGAATTTCTTCAGATGCTTAAAATGTTGTTCTACGGAATTTGAAAATACTAATATATCATCTATATATACAATCAGCCAATCAAAATAGGCTTTCAGAGCATCATCCATTACCCTCTGAAATTTGGAGGGAGCATGCTTAACGCCGAATGGCATGACATTCCATTCATAATGCCCTGCTGGGATGTTGAAGGTTGTTTTAAACTTATCCTTTTCATCAATGGCTACTTGCCAGAATCCTGATTTTAAATCAAATTTAGAAAATATCTTTGCTCCAGCAATTCTGGTAACCAGGTTGCTTTTATTAGGAATGGGATAAGTATCGTCAGCCAAAACCTTATTTAAAGGTTTATAATTTACTACCAACCGAGGAACACCCCGAACTTGTTCAGAATGCTTGTTCACATAGAAGCCATAGCAATTCCAGGGGCTGGAGGATTTTCTGATTAGTCCTCTCTCTAATAGGCTTTCTATTTCTGATGCACACAATCTCTGATACTCTGCATTCATTGGGATGGCTCTACTTTTGCAAGGAGTACCCATGTAGTCTTCTTTATAGGGCAAATGAACAACATGTTTCTTTTGCTTCCAAAAAGCAGTAGGATTTTCAGAACACACTGTAAGTGATTCAAACCGATCTCTAATACTCGGATTTTGTAATTGATCTCTAATTCTGAGAACACCTTGAAAAAAATTTAATTCACGAATCCTTTGTGCTTGGAGAATTTTTATCTCTATGGAGTCTGTACATTGTGGAATAGAGATAAAAGGAAGCTTAAGTATCTGGCCCTGTGGGCTGGTAATAAAATATCCCTTTTTGTTGGAAGATAGCTCTGTAGACCCATGGGGAGAGACAACTGATAAGAATGGCGTGCCCAGAATGCAGGCAACTGGGATGTCTGCTAGATAGAACTTTAGATCCAGACAAAACTTTGGAAAGCAGAGAGTGGCTTTGGGGATGCAAAAGGAGATGGGATTTAGAACATTCCCAAGACCTGTAACAGACAATTCTATTTTTTCCCACAGAGATACTGGGATGACCTGTTTATGCAATATGTTCAAATCAGATCCAGTGTCTATGAGAGTTTTTAATCTGAATTTTAGATCTTGAATCTGAAGCTCTATAAGTATATGATATTGTTGATTTTGAAGTTTGCAACTAACTTCAGATTTATCCTTTGTCTTTTTTTTCAGTTTTTGAATTTCATGCCCTAGTTCGGTCAAGGACAAAACGTTCACAGGAAAAGAGACTGTCTGGGCTCTGAGAGGTTGAAGTTGGGTTTGTTTTACAGGCTTTGAATCATACCAGTCATAGAAAGAAATATAAAGTGATTCTTTTGTCATAAACCTTTTCCACTGTTCTGCAAGCTCAAGCTTTTTTCCATCTGTAGTGGATAGATCAAATTGTTTGGCTTTGGGATTTGTATGCAAGTCCCAATTGAGCATATTTTTCATCCATCCCTCAGAAACAGTATTTTTCTCACAACCCTTCCAAAGTTTTAAGAATTTATGGATTTCTGCAGAAGAAGGCTTTTTTATACCTTTCGAAATGGGGGCCTTCTGCCTTTGCTGAATGTCAGGAGATTCTTTAATAAATAGGCAGAGAACATTTGAATCATGGGGAAAAGGTATGTCTGAGCATTGTGGATGAGGGCAGACATCTTTAGCAGTAGATACTGGAGGAGGAATGTTACTCCTGGGATTGTGATTGGCATGAGAAAACTGTATGTTTTGATTACTTGAAGAGGAAGCTAAAGAAGATAGACTTACTAGTTGATTACAATCAGGACAATTTACAGAATAAGGAACTTCACCGATTTGAGCGGCTAAGGATTTTAAAGTAGTATGTACACAATAACTAGGTACAGGAGGAGGAGATCTGGAAGGCTTGGGCCATGACTGAATTTGGGACAACTGTCGTTGTGGAAATGACAAGACTGCAGTGTCATCTGTTTCCCTTATTTGTGCAGAAGTAATGGCTCTTGGAACAGGGACTTTGGGAGTGTCTATGACCCAGTCAGTGGGGAATGAAAGATCTTCCCATTTGATAGTACTATGTTCAACCTTTTGATTCTTTGAATCGGTAATTACCAGGGTACTTGCCATAGAGTCTTTACTAGGGGCATGAAGGACAGCAGGAAACATTGTATTTGTATGCCTGAAACATCCTCGTATTTGTATAGAAATATTTGTTCTTTTTTCTTTCATATGAAAGCCACTTGTGAGGATCTGGAGTTTCAGAATATCGGCCAATGTTTCATCAAAAGAGGAGACAGCAAAATTTGGATAACAATCAAAGTAAATAGGCCCATTTGAATGTGGAGCAACAATGCCTCCAATAATTGAGTCCGTAAACTTGTCATGTGTTAGATCCCGAATAGTACACAAGACATAGGCATTTATTCCTCTATGGACGAGAGCATTTATACCTATCCGAATACAGCCAAAATGTAAAAACTTTGTTTGATGCTTTTTGGCTTCCTTTTGGAATTCTTGTGGATCTAAGAGACAGATGGTTTGCATTTCATTACAATTTTGCTGGATAGTACTAACAGATTCCTTCACAAAGACTCTAGTGATGGCTTTAAGATGAAACCCAGAAAGGTCCCGGTATACTTGTTTTGGGCTGATAGCAGGTAACTTCCATGCTGCTTGTGGGTTTTCTTCGACTAACTCAATATCAGCCTGATTTATGGTTTGAGACTGACTACGAGAGAACATAGATTCAAGACCATGGCCTGAAGTGCTAGCTTCAGACTCGTCTTCAGACCTTTTAATATCTCTAAATGACATTGAACGAGAATCCATTCTAGATATTTCTATTTCTACACAGAAAAGGAGGGCTTTGAAAGTTACTTTCCTGCTGTTCCCGAAGGTGCACGAATTTCACCTAGGCTGCTGGCCTTTTCCCCAGGTAGAAACTAGAAAACTTTCGAATGAATCGACAGACACACAAGACGCTTTATAGAAGACGTTAAAAGCAAAACACGCGAATAGCTATTAACAGTCGGAAGAGTTGTTATCATACCTGGGTCAAAACGAATCGTATAAGCAATTAGATGGTTATTAGTCAAAGAGAATGGTATGGTATAAGCTAAATGCATTGCACCTAAAACAAAACCTCTTCTTTGTAATCGGTGGTTTCCAAAGAACTAGCATGTCGTTCACATTAATGTATTTTTTATTAAATACAATTTGGAATGTGTGGAGGATATGCTCGTGCGTAAGATGCCAAACATGAGATTAGCTTGTATTATCTGAGTGCTGATTTTTTAATCTAAGTTATTGCATTTTGTAAGTTTCACTTTAGATATATGAAGTGTCCACTTTATTGCTTAATCAATTGTTATAAGCAAACATTTACATGGTTTTTATGGAAAAAGCTAGAAATATTGGTAAATATGATAAAATGAAATTTTTAATAATAATTTTTAAGATTTTGTTGGATTTGAAAACTTCAAATTCAAAGTCATTATAATAATATACTCATTATGAGTTAAGTATGTCACTTGTAGAATTGAATTCGGGTAGGGAGGTTAACAATCATTCCTCCAAAAAAGAGTACTTAAGAGGTTTGGTGTTTCAATGGTTATTTCAAGTGGAAGATTTTTCCTCATCCTTTTATAAGTGAATTATGTAAGCACTATAAATGGAGTTGCATTCTTGAGAAATTTTCATTGGGAATTAACGAGTCATTATACACAACAACCATCCTCCATTTTTTCTTATTCTAATAGTCCTTGAAAAAATTAAAACACTAAAAATTGATTTAATGATGAATGTGTATTTTATCCTTGCTAACAAAACTTTTGAAGTATTCATTTTCCATCCACAATCAAAATCTCTAATCTTTAAACAAGATAACCACCCTAATACACTTCATTGTTCCTTTTCCCCTACTTTGGGAGTATGCTAGTTTATATGAGTTGGTTTGTCTTAGACATGACAACCAGATCTGTTAGGGGGTGTGTGAGCAAATTTCCGGCCAATCCAGAATTCTAAAACGAGTCTCTTTGCTCCCGAATTAGCCTACTCCATTTAGAATGTTTCACCTTTGTAAAACCTCACAAACTTTTGGTCAACTACTTATTAATATCAGATATATCAGGACTAGTACAAACTCTTTCTTATTTTTTTAACCTTGAAAATACATATATATTTAAAGAAAAAAGAAAAGTCCATGAAATATTTCTTTATAAGTATAAAAGACTATTGAACATGTGCACTGCACATAGACCATTCTAGCAATAGTTTTACCAATCAGTACTAATACCACTTCAACATAACTACTTTCACTTTAGTTAACTTTACAATATCTAAAAAATTATATTTTAAAAGTAGCAACTAAATTGCCCTATTTTTTTTAAAAGCAGCAACTAAATTACAAATTTTGTAATTACAACTTCCTCCCAAAGTAAACATGCTCAAGAACATGATTGATAAATATGATAATTGTTTATGGTAATTTTGAAATTTAAAATGGGTTTTCTAAAAAATAATAAAAATTAAAGCTATGAGTTTACAAAATTAAAGGAAAAAAATTATTTTGATAATTGTATTATTTTGAAATTTAAAATGGATTTTCTAAAAAATAATAAAAATAAAAGCTATAAGTTTACAAAATTAAAGGAAAAAAATTATTTTTTTGAATTATTTTTTTATAGGTTTATTTAAATTGTAAAAGTAAGTATTAGTTGGATGAAAAATAAAATTCCACAACCAATGAATTCTCAGACTATATGTTTTTATTAAATTTACACTATATATTCTTAATAAATTTACTGTTAGATAAATTGGAAATACATGAAAAAATCATGTTCCTCATAATTGTTAATTGTTGAATGTTTTGCATTCAACAAATACCCACTTTGCATACTTTTAATAAAACCAATCTCCATAAAATAGAGTAAAAATACATAAATAAAATTTGTTTCTTCATATATTTTCATTTTTAGTGTATTTGACAATGAGTTTATTAAAAATATGCAGCATAAACACCTAAACTTAATTCCACATGCAGCTAGTGAAATAAAATTATAAAATAAGAAAAAAATATTAAGGAAAAAATAATTTATCCTTATAAATGATATCATAATCATATACAGTATATTATGAATTTTATTGAAAATTTGAAAACATATTTTTAATCTCAAAACTTTTTTAATACACTACATTTTATTTTACAATATTTTTAATAATAAAATTATATTAAAGATCATTCTTTTATTGATTCGAATTAAAAACGTTTTAATAACTATCTTTAATCTCACAACTTTTTTAATGCAAATAAGCCAAATTTTATTTTACAAAAAATGAAATAGTGTTGTTGAGAGTTCTACCTCCATAAATAAAATTTACAAGAAGCAGTAAGCATAGGACAGATAGATTGACCAAAACATAGCCCTAACTTATCCCAAATTCTATATGAGTTGATTGTCTCTCAGAGTATTACAATAAGCATTAAATATAGGATAGATAGATTGACCAAAACACAGCCCTAACTTATCCCAATTTCTATATGAGTTGACTATCTCTCACAGTGTTACAATAAGCATTAAGCATAGGACATATAGATTAACCAAAACACAACCCTAACTTATCCCAAATTCTATATGAGTTGACTGTCTCTCAAAGTATTACAATAAGCATTAAAAATAGGACAGATAGATTGACCAAAACACAGCCCTAACTTATCCCAAATTCTATATGAGTTGACTGTTTCTCGAAGTATTACAATAAGCATTAAGCATAGAACAGATAGATTGACCAAAACACAGCCATAACTTATCTCAAATAATATATGAGTTGATTGTCTCTCAGAGTATTACAATAAGCATGAAGTATAGAACAGATAAATTGACCAAAACACAACCCTAACTTATCCCAAATTCTATATGAATTGAGTGTCTCTCAAAGTATTACAATAAACATTAAGCATAGAACAGATAGACTAATCCCAAATTCTATATGAATTGACTGTCTATCAGAATATTTAGGTTTTCAGAGTTAATCATAGTGTAGAGTATTTAGGTTTTCAGAGTTAGTCATGGTGTCAGAGTACTTTCTGGGATTGTGTGAAAATTTAAGAAAAAAAATTGTGTAAATTTTACGTTTTATTAATATATATATATATATATTCTAACACTATGACTTTTTATCCAGAAAGTATTGTAACACTATGACTGTGTCTTGTTCTGCAGTCACGAAATCAGCTCCGGGATTTTTCTTCCCCACTGCTGGCACGGATCTCGATCTGTGACTAATTAAGTGATACTTATTTTCACCCTAACCCCGCGAACCAAGCTGTGTGAACTGACGTGGCGAAGGATGAATAGCATCAAGGTATCTGCCGATATGCCTGGGACCATTTGTTGAGACTCTCGTCTAACTGCCCACAGGCTGAGTAATCAGTTAAGAAGAGGTATTGGGCAGCCCTGATGCATGCCCGTAAAGAAGTGGATCTCTCCCCAACCCGAGAAAAGAGTTTGATTCCCATACTTCCTTCCTTCTACTTCCATCTCCCATCATTCCTCCAATTCAATATTTCCCGTCCTTCCGGCGCCTCCTTCAGGCAGGTAAGGAAACAAACCGACCGTAAGCTCAGCATAGAATAAACTTTAAATCCCTTCGTCTACAAAGGAAACATTCGATATCAATTATTACTAGCAACAACCACATTTATGTAAAAAGTGGTTGATATACGTCTATCGGCGCCATTTTTCCACTTTTTTAAATTAATGGCGTCGATCGACGTATATCAACCACTTTTTACATAAATGTGGTTGTTGCTAGTTGACGGCCGGCATGTATCACCACAACCATGAACATATTTTGATACAATTG
>ML792422.1:149650-176009 GCA_009831015.1 Picea engelmannii | reverse complement strand
CAGAAATTCTCCATAGCTTGCATCACGAATTCAAACAAAGCTATTATCAACACATGGAGAACAACGCGCGTTGAATGTTTCCAGATTTCAGAGTGTTGTTAATGTTGGCCAGGCTGGAGGATAGTGCGAATTGAATTTGTTCCTAGTTTATCTGTTAGACTTATTTGCCCTCGGCGTTCGCACCTCCGGCGTACTTGACTTTCACGCCTCGTTCCGGCGACTCTACTCTCCCGTGCGGTTTCCGTTCCGTTTTCGTGTTCTGTTTTACGGCACCCAGCGCCTTTTCGATGGAGAAAACATTCCGGCAAGGTCCCTCTCGGCTCGTACCTTACCTCTGACGCCAACACGCATTACAACTTGTCACCTCCGCCGTCCCAGCTAATATTTTCAAAACCTCTGACGCCCGCTCATTGCCCTGCGATGCCAGGCTTTGTTGGTCAAACACAATTTAGAGATGGCAGGCTTCTCTGCATTAAGGTAAGGGCAGCTAGGTAGAATTATATAGATGTGTTTCGAGATCGATCCCGTTGCCGTGGATACTGCGACGAGTAAGCGCTCTCTGGAATCATATTCAACTTTACCGGAAGTGAATCCCAACCGGCGACACTGACAGCTTTGAAGAATTCTTTGCTCTGCTACAACGAATCGCTACCACGGAGAGGCACTGTTTCAGGAGTCGCGGGGCTCGTCGGCAAGAGCCCACTGCAAAATGCATTGAGGCGGGGAAGGCCGATGATACTAAAGCCGTTACGTCTCAAGCGTCGTGGCGGCCTTCATTGAGTGGGAGGATTTTTCACCGAAACCATGTGTAAAAGGGGGTTTTATGGTTTGTTTTCTTTCCAACGGCGACTAATTTTCTAAACCAGTTTTTTAATTTTTAAGTTTTGTAGAATATTTTTACGTCGAAAGGCGTATATTTATTGGAGATGTGCATAATTAATCACTTTTTAATTTAAAATTCTAATTTGATGGCTAACAATTGAAAATGATGGAATATTTTTAGCTTACTTTTTAATATTTACTTAATCATATTAATAAATCACTGTACCACCATATGATTGCCATGTTTAACTGATTAACCTTTAGAATTACCACATTTAAGATTAACTTTTAGATTTCCTCAACTCTATGTGTTTTTCAGCTATCCGTACATTTCAATTCACAGAATGTTGTCCGTTGAGATAACTTTAGTAATTCACACAAAGAATATTCTAGCCCAACTAAGTTATGGAGTCATTTTTCCTTTTCAATCGATGACTTTAAATGAAGCCAACAAGTGTTTAAATTTAAAATCATTAAAAATTCAAATATGAAGTTGGTTTAAGTTTTTTTTTTTTTTATTTGGTATAATGTATTAGTTGTAATTAAAATTTATAAAAATAAGTTTTAAATTAAAAATATGTATAATAGATAGATCTAGCTGTTTTATTTGAAAATAATATTTACTTCGTGAATTTATTATTTTTTTTCATAAAAATTATGTATAATTTGAAAAAAAAATTATGTATTTTTAGAGTGATATGTTATTTTTCTTTTAAATATAATGCATGAACTGAACGAGGCCTTACTCGAGCATTGGTTTGGATTGACTCACTTATATAGAATTGAGATATTAGTATAATATTTAAATGAAGAATTTTCTTTAAGTAAATTTGTATAGCGGTATTTAATAGTTAGTTTGTGTGGGTCATTATTTGTGCAGATTTTTTTTTTTTTTTATTTAAAAAAGTTATTAAATCCTTAAAATTATGATGTCCAACATTAAAACTAGATTTGAGGACCTTAATTATTATTTGTAGTGTGTGAATCTCACTACATTACATAATTTGTTTTCAAGATTATGATCAAACAAAAGACTTATGTATTTTATTAAGAAAAAAAAAACTAGAAATTAGAAAACAACAATTTTTTCATAAAAGCTACAAAATCTTATGTTAATATTCAAAATAATTTATGTGAGGTTTAAGTTTAAATTTGGTTAATTGTAATTATAATTTTTGGTTAGTGTTAAGAGTTTGTAAACTAGTTTTTAACATGAAATAATTTATGATTATGATTTAGAAAGGTTTGAGATTTGTAAAAGGATATTTATCTTTTTAATTTGATCAAAATGAGTTAAATAATATGTTAATGGATTTAGCTAGAGTGGTTGGGTAGCATGATTGTTGCATGTGTAAAATTTCAGACCCCACCCAGTTTCAATATTTAATATTGAGAAATTTCACACAGTGATTTTTTGTCTAACAACAACCGAAAAACCCACAGGGGGAAAACCAGTGAGAGAGGGAGTTTTTATTATTTCAGAGGTTAGAGGAAATGTGTTTTACAAAGCCAAACTCCTCGAAATTCATAACAGAATTTTCTGTCTAAATGCACAAGTCATCTCCTTGATTTGTGTGCCCTCTTTGACTATACGACCACCTCGAAAAATGTGCAAAACTATAACAGCACAAATCTGTGCAATAAATGCTTATACAACCCGCCTTGGGAACTGTGTCAAAACTCAAAAAAAAAACACAACAAATTTCTCAATTTTTGTGCAGCAATAAACAACAATACAAACTGCTAAAATCCGTACAATACGGCTTATTCCTCTTGATGTACCTTGCTCCTCGATTTCTGTGTAATTTTTTACTGTACGACATCCTCAAAAATATGTACAGTACGGTCCTCCTTCAATGTCGTACCTTGCCTCGATTTTTGTGCCAACTTTCAAGCTGTAATGCCTCCCAAATCCATACAGTACTGCCTGTAATTAATGGTGTACTCTCTCCTCGATTTGTGTGCCAATCCTAGCCTTGGAATGTGTTCTCTTAGCAGTAAAAATCTCCTCCTCAAGTCTACTCGATTTCACCTTTCTTAGCTCCCTCTCAAAAATGTTGAACAACCCAAGAATGGGTGTGCCCTCCTACCCTAATCGAACTCATGAGGGAAGGTGAAGAGTCATCTCATCCGACGGTTGAGATTAGATGAGATAAAGGGTGTGAATTAAATCACTTAAGTTACCCACTTTCCCTAAGTCCAAAAAGTCACCTTTTAATTTGTCTCTCACAAATTAAATGACTAGGGTCCATATTAGGCACTTTCTCACCCCTTAGGCACCTAAGTGATTAGAAACACTTGCCTAGGTACTTTTTAATTATTTTAACACTCCCTCTTACCGAGGAAAGTGTTACTCACCACTCCAGGCTTGTCCCTAAAGAATACAAACTTGTATTTTCCCAAGGCTTTGGTGAGTATATCTACAACCTGCTTATCTGTAGATATGTATTGTAGCTCAACTACTCCTCTATGAACATAATCCCAGATGAAGTGATATTGAATCTCAATGTGCTTAGACTTGTCGTGAAAAAATGGATTCTCTGAGAGTTTAATGCAACTCTGATTATCATAGTAAATCATAGTAGGCCTCAACTGCCAACCAAACAATCCCACCAACAACTTGTGAAGCCAAAGAGCCTCACAACTGGCATGACTAGAAACCATATACTCAACCTCTTCAAAACTCAAAGCCATTGATTTTTGCTTCCGACTGAACCAAGACACAATTGTTGATCCCAATCCGAAACAATACCCAGAAGTACTCTTCTGGTCACTGACACATCATGCCCAATCTGAATCTGTGTATCCCACCAATCGAACTCCATCATCTCTCAGATAGTCCAGACCATAATCCATTGTACCACAAAGGTACCTGAGCACATGTTTTGCTGCCACCCAATGCACTCTCCTAGGGTCCACCATGAACTGACTAAGATTATTGACAGCAAAATAAATATCTGGCCTGGTATTGACCAAATACATCAAAGAACTAATCAATTGACGATATAAAGTGGAATCAACCAACTGTGAATCAAAAGCATGAAACTTCTTCCAGTTGGTAATCATGGGAGTGGCCATGGGCCTACAATCCTCCATCTGGAATCTCCTCAGAATGTCACAAGCATACTTCCCCTATCCCAGGAAGATATTTCCAGGCTCCTGCCAAACCTCCAATCCCAAAAAATAGAGCATCAGTCCAATATCAGTCATCTCAAACTCTGAAGCAAGGCTCTCCTTAAAGCTAGTGATGAGTCTCTTTTCCCCTGTAATGAATAGATCATCCACATATAGCAAGAATATGAGAGCATCCTCTCCAACCAAAATGAAGTATAGGTTGGGATCCGCCTCACTCTTCTTAAATCCCAACTGCTGCAAGTAGGCATGAATCCTCGAATACCAAGCTCTGGGAGCTTGTTTTAGCTCATACAATGCCTTCTTCAGTCTGCACACATGAGAATCTCTCGCATGCACCTCAAAGCCCAATGGCTACTCAATGTACACCTCCTCTTGTATGAGACCATTCAGAAATGTGGTCTTCACATCCATCTGATGGATCTTCCAACCCATCTCTGTTGCAATAGAGTTCACTGATCTAATCGAGGTATATCTAGCAACCAGTGTGAAGGTCTCATCATAATCAACTCCCTCAACATGTGAGAACCCCCAAGCCACAAAGTGAGCTTTGTACTTTTCAATGCTACCATCTGCAGCATACTTGAGTTTATAAAGCCACCTAGAAGTCACCACTGACTTCCCCTCAGGTCTAGGAACAATCTCCCAAACATCATTCCTCATGATGGAATTGTACTCTTCCATCATGGCATCTCTCCAAACCTATCTACCAGTAGCCTCCTCAAAAGTGGAAGGCTCAAACTCCCGGATACTGCTCACCATCGCGATGTAGCTGCAAAATCTCTTAGGAGGTTTACTCTCCCTCACAGCCTGCCTGGGATTCCCCACTGAACCTTGTGCCTCCGTCAAAGTATCCTAAAGCCACTTGGGCTTCCTCCTCTCTAAATTAGTGTCCTGTGGAGGGGACTCTCCCTACTCAAGCCCATCACCTAAAGATTGTGACCCTGAAGTAGAATCTGGAGAACTCGATCCTAAAACTTGTGGACCAGTAACATGTGATCCTAACATCTGTGCCCCTGTAACCCGTGGACCAGTCGTCACTGAAACTGGTGGTCCTGAACTCTATGTCACTAAAGTCTATTGTGGACTTACCTGAATCTGAGGTGTTGACTGCTCACCCCTCTCTATCCCTCGTGACTTCCTAAAGGCTCCATCCTCCTCAAATCTCACATCCCTTCTCAAAACTGTCTTCCTCAAGGAAGGGATGTATATGCGGAAATCCTTTGAAGTCTCGCTATACCCAACAAAGTTCCCCTTCTTTTTCGTGGGTTCTAGCTTTTTCCTCTTCTCAGAAGGGACATGTGAATAGGTAAGGAAACCAAAAATCCTAAAGTGCCCCACCTCAGACTTCTTCCCAGAGAAAGCCTCCTCAGGAGTCATACTCCCCATTGCTCTATGTGGACTCCTGTTCTACATATAAACTGTAGTGCAGCATGCCTCGGCCCAAAGAAAAAGTGGCATCCCATGATCATGTACCATGGCTCTCGTAGCTCCAACTATGGCCCTGTTATTCCTCTCAGCAACCCCATTATGTTGTGGGTTGTAAGGAACAATCAACTCTCTCTTGATGCCCTCTCCTACACAAAAGTATGTGAACTCCTTGGAGGTATACGCACCCCCATTATCTGTCCTCAGAACTTTGATTTTCTTCCTAGTCTGGTTCTCCATAAGAGCTTTGAACTCTTGGAACCAATTGAAGACCTGTCCTTTGGTCTTCATGAAGAAAATCCAATACTTCCATGAGAATTCATGAATGAATATGACATAGTATAAACAACCAGTCAAAGATGTCAAAGACGTCGAGCCACATACATCAAAATGAATAAGATCAAGGATACTTGCTGCTCTACTCCCACTGCTTGGAAAAGCAATCTTGGTGTACTTTCCCAAATCACACCCCTTGCACAACTCCTAGTGCTTTGTACTGAAATCTAGAACTCCAGACACAATCTCCCTCAATATCCTCATAGCCCCATGATGCAAATGAGCCATCCACCTATACCATAGCTCACAAATTTCATTGTTGTTAGTAGAATGACATAATGCACTCGTTGGATGGAACATGAGCTTGTACAACTTCTCATGTTGAGTCCCAATCACTTTGGCCGAAGTGATATTGAACCCCTTAGGGAATATGAGCACCTGCCCATCACGGAACAACACCTCGTAACCCCTCTCCTCAATAGCATAAACTGAAACCAAGTTCTTCTTCAAGCCATGAACATATAGGACCTCTCTCAACAACATGGGAGGTAAAGACTCCCTCTAAAAAGATATTTTCCCACTACCAACTGCCTTGACCACTGTAACACACCCGACCCCTAGGTACTCTTTTAAGGGGTGGGGTTTCAAAATTTTGTTTCCCTTAACTCTCTCTAGGTTCCCCTTTCACCAAAGTGTAGGTTCTTCCAAACCCGCAGGCTATTTCCTGGCCCCTTTGGAGGATTTGAACAACAGGTGCTAGCTTTCCATGCTAGGCCCCTTCCTTCATATGACCTCATGTTGTGACCCGGCGCCTACTCAAAGGGTGCTTTGAAACTTCGGGCTTCGGGAATTTTCACTTTACCACTCGCCAATTCATCTTAACTTCGAAGTGGAGAAGTTTTGAAATGATGAGAGAGGAATCGACGGTCCCTTCTCCCTTTCTAGATCAACGACCCACCGAAACTTCAAACTCAGATGCTTTGGCCAATTCCAAAACACTTCCCCTCAAGTCTTCAGAGTGCCAAGTCTCTTGACTGAGCGATATTATTCCACGCGTCCCCTGAACATCAACGGTTCTGATTTACTTCAGGATTATACGCTTCAACGGATTCCCAAGTACTCACAACTGCAAACCTCTGAAGTGCCATCCTTTCAGAGTGTTGAATCTTCTGACACCTGTCCTATGATATCGACGACTCAGGTGGACTCCAGCCTCTGGGCCTTCGGGAGTTCTTGCTCCTCCAACTCCACTTCCTTCCAAAGTGACTTTTCTCTAAAGTGGCAGATCTTCTGCCATGCGTCCTCCTTCGTGAACGGCTGAGATGACTTCGAGAATCTAGCCTTCGAGAGTCCTCACACCTCCACTCTTAAACTCTTCTAGAGTACTACTGCTCCAGAGTGTGGGATCTGGTGACACCTATCCTTACCAACGGATGGCTCAGATCTGTTCGGGCTCTCGACTCTTCGGGAGCTTTCTCCACTCTATGCTTTTCTTTCTTCGGAATGTTATACCACAGGATCTGCTGACATGTTCTCTCCTCCATCAATGATCATGATTTATTCTGGCACTTCGGGACTTCAGTGATTTCACCCGCTCCTGCCTATAACCTCTCGGAGTGTCCAATCTCCGAACTAAAGGATATGTCGCCACACATCCTTTATGATGGATGATCGAGATCTACTATGTTACTCCGAGCTTCAAGGAATTGCGAAGCACCAAGCTTCAAATCCTCCGGAGTTAATGATATACTGACACACGTCCCGGTTGATGAACGGTTCAGATCTCCTCCAGCTCCCTGCAACTTCGGGAGTCTTCAACCTTTTACACGTGCTTCCTTCCAGTGTGTTAAACCTCCGGAGTACAGGATCTGGTGCCACGTGTCCTTTATGATGGATGCTCAAGAAGGGTCCCAAAGGATCCTTAGATCCACGATCCACATTACATCGTGACTCCGGTCTTCGAGAGGTCTTGATGTTACAACACCCCTATCCTCCTGAAATAGTCAATGTTAGACTGACTAAATCGTAGATCCAATGGTCATGATAGCTCCTGGGAATACTCAGATCTGCAGCCCAGATTAACTTCGGGACTTCAGGACTTCAGGGGATTCACCTCCTGTACGACGAATATACCCAATTCGTCGGACCTGTGAAATCGGAAGGGCTCGAAGGATTAACAAACGCGTCCCTTCTCCAGATATGACGATCATAAAGAGCTTCGGCTACTCCTGAACTAATCTCATCCATTCATCTTCCAAACGAAAGGATCTTCCCTTTTGAGACTTGAATCTCGTTATCCTTCCTGAGCTTCATCAGCTCTAAAGTTCTTAGGAACTTGCATTATTTCTCTTGTTCTTAACACTTAGAGGGATCTTCCACACACCCCTTGCGCTCATTCATCACTCTAGAACTTAAAGGTTCTCGGTCTTTTCCTGCCTCACACAAAGCCTATGCATACGTGCACTATCTCTCTTGACATTTAACAGAATCCTTCCTCCAAGAGACTTAGAATGACTAAGAGTGTTGACATGCACACGTGAAACTGTGCCCAAGGTTGACGAACTCATAGTTCATTTCTCTAGCTTAAGCCACCACAGGGCTCAATCATTTACGAGTACAAGTCATGTCCGAACTATATAATTTCTTACTTGCCTAAATACACAATCAAGCAGAAATAAAAGGGATATAGTATAACCACCAATCGAACACAATGTTTTACAGAAGGACGATGAACAACATTATCATCCCTTTCATGCAAGGCACAAGTTATCACATTTATAGATAATCAAATCATGCATTTCAATTCTAGGATACCGGGCATAAAAATACTTATCTATTACAGTCAATCACCAACCGATTGATTGTGGGTGTTCGCCTCTCCACCCAACCATAGGCTCAGAGGCATTCATTCTTAGCACTCTAGCCATACCTGGGCCAAGCCATGATATCACCAGGGAACTCTCACAGTTTCTCAAGGATTCTTTCTTTGTTTCAGCTTCTGCTCGGGTTCTGTTCTCTGCAAACTCCCAGAGATCTCTTTCTCTGTCATGGCCTTGGTGAGAATTATCAAATGCTCACTCAGCATCAATCTTGCGGCCTTCTATTCATCATCCGCTAGAGATATCCACCCGGTATCCTCTCTGTCTCTCCATATATTTTCCCAAGATGTTTCTTGACCTATCTTGTTCCTTCTGTCAGAAGGGAACTCAGGTCAACCTTGGTCTACCAGACCCTGTGGTACTTCGGGCTGACATTCTTCAGTCAGACCATGCTTCCATTCATGGGGGTGGTTGATTTCTCAACCACTAGTCCTTTTTCATTAAATGATTTATCTCCTTGGGATCTGGAGAGGCTCATTATCTCAGCAAAGGGAGTTTGGATCATTTGAACTAATGAACCCTCTCTACAATATCCTCACTCTTTCCTCTAGTGATATCATGGCTAGTACTTCAAGGTTTCACCCCCCACAGTAAGTCATTGGCAATTTAAACCATAATACATTTACTTTGTTCCCTTGCCACAGCATGGTAATTATAATTAATGATTAATTACAAGTTGGGGGAAACAGGGGTGTTACAATTCCATCCCCCATAAAAGGAACACTGTCCTCAGTGTTCTTTCTCAGAAACACATGTCATGCCTTTCTCATTCAACCACTTCAGAAGTCTTGACCTTCTTCCTCAGTCAGGTACTTTTTTAGACTCTTAATATTTGTGACCTGCCTTCAATGATTCTTGGACAACAAACACATTAATCATAGTCTCATGTGAAAACAATTTTACTGTTGCATAAAATTTCTAGGAAATTTTCATAATCTAGCACAATACTTATCTGCACAGTTTGTGGATTTGTATCCACGTGGTTGTCTTGTTATCCAGGCTCATTGTTTTTCCTTGACATACCCATTGTGTGCATGATCCCAATCAATAGTCTACAAGAACTATCAAAGTCTCCTTTTCCTTGCGGTCACTCACCCTCCAGGCCTAGGCTCGGGAATCCCCTTCTTTGTTATACAGTTCCTCAGCTCATCCATCTTGCCTTGCCAAGGTTTTCTCGCACAGGAAGAATCCCAGAGACTTTATCGAGCCTTACAGTTGAGGCATCCCTCGGAATTTCTCTGTCGAGGTGTCCCTCCAGCTTGTGTTGCCTCAACACAACATATTCTAGGCAATCATGGCTTACCACAGGGTTCTCATGGCTCAGTAGTGGCCTCCTTCATGCTTTTTAGGTGGATACCTTCATCCATCCTTTCTAGACAAATGTTTTCTTCTCACCTGTATCACAGGCATACAGAATTCATGAGACATCTTAACAATTCTAAATTTCAGAATTTTAATGCAATCTGTCATCCCCAGATTGTCCAATTTCTTCATTTATTTTTAGATCTGTTCCGCATGGAACCAGATTCACAAGCATGGGACTTTCCTCCCCATAGCAGTTTAGCTCAGCAGGAAATTGATCTTCCTTATGGGTTTACAACATTGCCATAGCCAAGACTCTTTCTTCCTGCAAATCAACTTTCCTCAGCCAAACAAATTGTTAGTTTCACATGAACATATATTTTCACTGCACCTTTATAACGTTATCACAAACAATTCTTAAATTGTGCATACTAACAATCAATTCACTTTTATCTATTCGATGATACAAAGAAAACGAAAATTTCATTCCCTACATATGCATCAGTTCAGTATATCAACTTTTCAAAATGAAAATCAAACATCAATTGACTTTAATGAATGTGCCAACATTTGTGGCCACATTCATACCCAATGCACCCTTGCATCGATTTCAGGTTATCACTTCTTTTTTTCTAGGTTAGGCACTCTTGCCAAGGTGTGTTTAAATTCAACCAACTTATTACCATATGGATTCTTTGTCCATATTTATTATTTTAGCAAAACCATATTTTCTACTCTGAATCGATCACAGCCCTAAAATCGTCATTCATGAAACTCCAGGTTTCACATGAATGCCTTTAAGCATTCTTTTTTCATCCATATAATGTAAGTAAAATTTTTGGAAGGTCCATCGTCTTCCCTTCATGCAAACATGCATTTCCTCGAAGCAATTCCATGCAATGTGCTAGCTATGAGCACCTTTATTCCCATAGAACCAGTCCCCGCGACCATAGTCTAACGCAGAGTGCTAAACTCTATCTTACTTGATCGGCCTGTAGGAACTCCATTTTCTCTCCATGCGACCGAGAGTTGTGACCTCATCTCTATTCTTTTCAGGCACTACCCTTTCAGCTCCCGTGTCTGGGTGTTATGAACCTGGATAATCCCCTTGTCTGCAATTCGACGATGAAGATTCGTCTTCCCCCGTATCCAACGACTGCAAGGGATCGTGGAACCTCAACTAGCTCACAGTTTGATTCTCCTTCCGATCTCCACAATGGATATGGGTCGTCCGATCTACTATCGGATCCCAAAATCCAAACAACACTATATTGAATTTAAATTATGGGTACAGGTCTCGACGTTAACCCGTGTGCATATGCAATCTCCACAATGATCATGGGTCGTCAATCTTATCCCTCAATCGATTTTAACAACACAAATTCTAGATAATAATCATAATGCCAACACAGAAGTGTTTGATCAAGAATTTAGGTTGATACAGAGCTTCGATGTACTAAACTCAACCACAGAACCCAATCACAGTATGATTTTTACACGACATTAATGCATGGGTTCCTTGTAGGTTCTCCCACCGATCGTTCACAGATCAGATCGGTGGTTCACAACAATTTTGGAATCCCAATATGCTCTCTCTTTATCGGAGAGTTCAATCTTCGCAATCTAAAAAGTGCTTTCCCAACTCTTTTAATCGTGGTTGTTGATTCTCTGCCCCGACGATATCAACGACGTTGGTCAATTGTGGGTCATGAACTAGCATGTCTGTTAATTTCACCTTTGCGCTCTACAATGATTCCCAACCATCAATCTTTGTTCACAGATCGATGGTTCACAGTGATTGGAGGGCCCAATCTAAAAAATGTTTGGCCGACTTTGTCTAATCATGGTCGTTGATCTTCCACCCCGACGAGATCAACGACGTTGGTTGATTATGGGTCGTGAACTAGCAAGTTCATTAATTTCACCTTCGTGCTCCGCAATGATCCCCGACCATCGATCAAATCGAACGATTGGCGTTTGATCCGTTAACTCCAGTGGATATTGCAGTCGATTTGAAGACTATGATCGGTCTTCCCTCCGATGAGCGGCTCGCATTCATATCCTCTGCCAGATTCTTTAGTATCCTAATTTGATCAGGGTTTTCTTCCTGAATCATACTCTACTTGGGTATCTGTGGTGTACAACTGCCTTTCAAAAATTTGGTGCATAACGTTAAGACAATAAAACATTTGTAGACATGTCCTAGCACATCTTTATGCACTTCATCACATTACCCTTAATGTTTTCATGAGTGCAACACAAACAAATCTTGATTGTTTCTACAGCAATACGACCACCATCACTATGGTGCCAAAACATTTACTTTCATCTGCATACCATCTCTCTCATCCCAGAGAAAACATAATACTCATTAAGAAAAGAATTGAGGGCTCTCCCCTTCTTCCAATTCTTTCTTCATTGCATGGCACTTTTCATCCCAACTGAGTTATCTCTAAAGGCCTCACTGCCCTTTCTTAACATGGCTTCAACCAAGCCTATTCAATCAAACATACTCATTTATTCATTCATTAGTCTTCTATTCATTACATGATGCTTTCAAAATGTAATCCAGGATTCTTATATATATATATATGCTTGTAGCTCACTGCTTAGTTTCTCAACAATTATTAAGGTTGTGACTCTGATCTCCTGACAAAGTTTTCAAACAGTTCTTCCACAGGGAACTCCCTCATCATGCAACTTCCTTATTGCACATCCATCGCTATCTGTGATGGCTTCAACCTTGAGTTATCTTTAGTTGTTTACCAAATATTCCATAAGGAATATAAACATGCATATTTGTCATGCACCCAAATTATGTACCCATACATAGTATGGTTTTGTTAACTTACATCCATGATGTACTTAACCATATGCATAATCAAAAGTCTATGTGTAGCTGCCATAGGTATATTTCAGAGAACACCTACATCTCTATTTTAAAATTAGACAACTCGTGATTGTTCACAAGCATTCTCATGTGACCTTCAATGCAGAATCAATTGCCTCTTATTATGACAACAAAGCATCCTTGCTCGTCCACTCTTTATTCTATTTACACTAGTCTTTCTTGAGGGAATAGGGCACATTCCCCTTAAGCTATCATTCAAAACAGAACTTTCATGACTCTTCAAAATGGATTCAACCATGCATCCATGGTATTCTATTAATCTTAGCAAGTGCAATTCTTTCCTTACATATCACTCATGAAGACAGCCACATTGTGCCTTTAGTATACATTTATCCTTACATCGTGCATGTGCATCACTTGCACATTTAATATCTCTCATACCTAATTGGTATTAATATTAGTCTTCTAGATCCTCCTCCAAGGATATTGTTGTCATCCTTATGACAAGCCTCATAGGAAAACTCAACACTGATCTTCCCTCTTAGTTGAGAGCTTGTAATCATTCACAAGATATCCACCTGGAATTTTAACATACATAGTCATAACTATGTTTCCCTTTATATGTGATAACAACTAGCAAGAGAACACTCTTGCCTCAACTTTCATGAAAACATTACCCAACTTATAAATGCAATATGGGAAATCAAAACCATGCCCAAGGTATCAAGACAACCAATTTGGCTTCCAAATGGTCTTGATCAGTAGATCTCTCAATCAAGGAGATCCTTTTCTAGATTCCCTTCACTGGGGTCCAACTATATATATATGGCTACCATCCACCATTGGATGTCAGTCTGACCCATTGGCTTCTAGAAGTGCTCCAACACTTCCTTTACCACCTCCAGGATCAAAATTTAATCAACCATTCTACCTTAATTATATTAAGTTTTTAATGTCTAATAACAATTGGACTATTCCCTTAAATCCCACATGCAAGTTCGAGTTATGTTACTTACTAAGTATCCTAGTTAAGAAATCCATAGTATCTTTAGGTCAAGATCAATCTTGACCATTACACCTAGGATTCTTCCTTCTGTTCAGCAATAGTTAGGGACTGAGGCCACTCTCTTCCTCCCACAAGAATTCTGGTAGGTTAGTTTACTATCCACAAAGAAAGGGAGGTTGTTGTGATTTCTCACTCAATCGCTCTATATTTATACAACTATGTTTATCAGCTTGATTAGAAAAAATTTGCCCAACAATTCTTGTACCTAGAAACAAAATTTGTTTCTCAGTTCCCTTTGAAACTCAAGAGTTGCGCATGCTCTCCCCTTTAAGATAATGGTCACCAGACTCATTCCTCTGATCGTGAGGGATTATACATGTATACAAGGATTAACCCTTCATTAAAGCAATAATTATTACTGTCATGGATCCGTTCACATTCAAGTCTTGTTATTAGTGTCCATCAACGTAATCCCAGTCCTGTAGGATTGGCTATTATTTCCCAAGAAATGCCAGTCTCCCTTTGTCATAGACTGGCATGGTCCAATATCATTGGGGTAAAATCCCAACTGTATTTTAAATATGCATCCTTCTACTCAAGGAACTTATGCAGATGATTTATGTTTGGTGGTAATATTCTCCACAGGCTCATCTTAGCCTTGGTAACTGAATCTTATGACTGTACAACAGCGTGTACAATTGCACAGTGAAGTCAACTTCTTTATTGGGGAACATTAGCAACATACAGTGCCAATTTCCAAAACATCTATCAACAGTAAAGGATCTCATTCCTCTCTTTAATAGAGGTTTTTCTAAGCCTCTTAGAAATGCAGTAATATAGGGTGTTACCCCTTAAAGTTCTCCAGAAATATTTTCCTATGACCCGTGCATGAGCCCAAGCAGGCCAAGTGTTGTTTATGTTCTCTGATACCAATTTGTAACACACCCGAATCCTAGGTGCTCTTTTAAGGGGTGGGGTATCAACGTTTTGTTTCCCTTAAATCTCTCTAGGTTCCTCTTTCACCAAAGTGCAGGTTCTTCCAAACTCGCGAGCTCTTTCTTGGCCCCTTTGGAGGATTTGAACAATAGGCACTAGATTTCCATGCTAGGCCCCATCCTTCATATGACCTTGTGTTGTGACCCACTGCCTACTCAAAGGGTGCTTTGGAACTTTGGGCTTTGGGCGTTTTCACTTCACCACTCGCCAATTCATCCGAACTCCGAAGTGGTGAGGTTTTGAAATGATGAGAGAGGAATCAACGGTCCCTTCTCCCTTTCTAGATCAATGGCCCACTGAAACTTCAGGTTCGGGTCGTTCGGCAAGTTCCAAAAAACCCCCCCTCGAGTCTTTCAGAGTGCCAAGTCTCTGGACTGCGTGATCTTACACCACGCGTCCCCAGAACATCAACGGTTCTTATTTACTTCGAGATTCTGCACTTCGACGGATTCCCAAGTACTCACAACCGCAAACCTCCGAAGTGAAATCATTTCAGAGTGTCGAATCTTCTGACACCTATCCTCCGAGATCGACGGCTCAGGTGGACTCCAGCCTCTGGGCCTTCGGGATTTCTTGCTCGTCCAACTCCACTTCCTTCTGAAGTGACTTTTCTCCGAAGTGGAATATCTTCTACCATGCGTCTTCCTTCACGAATGGTTGAGATGAATTCGGGACTCCGGCCTTCGAGAGTCCTCGCACCTCTACTCTTCAACTCTTTCAGAGTACTACTTCTCCTGAGTGTGGGATCTGAAAACACATGTCCTTAACAATGAAAAAATCAGATCTTTTCCAGCTCCCGACTCTTCAAGAGTTTTCCCCACTCTACTCTCTGCCTTCTCCGGAATGTTATACCACCGGATCTGCTAACACGTGCTCTCCTCTGTCAATGGTCAGGATTTATTCTGCCACTTCGGTACTTCAAGACTTTTGTTATTTCACCCGCTCTCACCTATAACCTCTCGGAGTTTCCAGTCTCCGAACTAAAGGATCTATTTCCATGCATCCTTTATGATGGATGGTCGAGATCTACTCCATTACTCCGAGCTTCATGGATTTTCGAAGCACCAAGCTTCAAATCCTCCGTAGTGGCTCTCCTCTAGAGTTAACAATATACTGACATGTGTCCCGGTTGATGGACGGTTCAGATCTCCTCCAGCTCCCTATGACTTCAGGAGTCTTCAACCTTTTACACCTGCTTCCTTCTAGTATGTTAAACCTCTGGAGTACAGGATCTGGTGCCACGTGTCCTTTATGATAGACGGTCGAGAAGGGTCCCAAAGGATCCTTAGATCCACAGTCCACATTACTTCACGACTCCAGTTTTCAGGAGGCCTTGACGTTACAACACCCCTATCCTCCCGAAACGGTCAACAATGGACTGACTACATCATAGATCTGATGGTCAGGATAGCTCCCGGGAATCCTCAGATCTACGGCCCATATTAACTTCGGGACTTCGGGGGATTCACCTCTTGTATGACAAATATACCCAATTCATCGAACCTACAAAGTCCGAAGGGCTTGAAGGATTAACATACACGTCCCTTCTCCAGATATGACAATCGTGAAGAGCTTCGACTCCTCCCAAACTAATCTCATCCATTCATCTTCGAAATGAAAGGATATTCCCTTTCGAGACTTGAATCTCTCTATTCTTCCTGAGCTTCATCATATCTAAAGTACTTAGGCACTTTGCATTATTTCTCTTGTTCTTAACACTTAGAGGGATCTTCGACACACCCCTTGCACTCATTCATCAATCTAGAACTTAAAGGTTCTCGGTCTTTGCCTACCTCGCAAAGAGCTTGTGCATACGTGCACTATCACTCTAGAGCTTTAACAGACTCCTTCCACCAAGGGACTCAGAATGACTAGGAGTGTCGACATGCACATGTGAAACTGTTCCCAAGGTCGACGAACTCACAGATCATTTCTCTAGCTTAAGCCACCATAGGGCTCAAGCATTTACGAGTACAAGTCATGTCCGAACCATATAATTTCTTACTTGCCTAAATACATAATCAAGTGGAAATAAAAGGGATATAGTATAACCACCAATCGAACACAATGTTTTACAGAAGGATGATAAACACCATTATCATCCCTTTCATGCAAGGCACAAGTTATCACATTTATAGATAATCAAATCATGCATTTTAATTCTAGGATATCTAGCATAAAAATACTTATCTATTACAGTCGATCACCAACCAAATGACTGTGATTGTTTGCCTCTCCACCCAACCATAGGATCATGGGCATTCATTCTTAGCACTCTGGCCACCCTGATGCCAAGCCATGATATCACCAAGAAACTCTCGCAGTTTCTCAGGGATTCTTTTTTTGTTTCAGCTTTTGCTCGGGTTATGTTCTCTGCAAACTCTCAGAGATCTCTTTCTCCATGATGGCCTTGGAAAGTTTTATCAGATTCTCACTTAGCATCAAGCTCGTGGCCTTCTGTTCATCATCCGCTGGAGAGCTCTGCCTGTTATCCTCTCTGTCTCTCCATATATTTTTCCGAGATGGTTCTTGACCTATCATGTTCCTTCTGTCAGAAGGGAACTCAGGTCAGCTCTGGTATGTCAGACCCTGCGGTACTTCGGGTTGAAATTATTCAGTCAGACCATGCTTCCATTCATGAGGGTGGTTGATTGCTCAACCACCAGTCCTTTTTCATTAACTGATTTCTCTCCTTGGGATCCAAAGAGGCTCATTATCTCAACAAAGGGAGTTTGGGTCATTTGAACTAATAAACCCTCTCTACAATCTCCTCACTCTTTCCTCTAGTGATATCATGGTTATTATTTCAAGGCTTCACCCCCCACAGTCAGTCATTAGAAATTTAAACCATAATACATTTACATTGTTCCTATGCCATAGCATGGTAACTATAATTAACAATTAATTACAAGTTTGGGGAAACAAGGGTGTTACAACCACCCGGTCATCTCCAAGCACTACCTCAAGATCACCAATATGAGTAAGATCTGTCAAGTGCTCACGAACACCTTCCATATGGCAGGAGGCACCACTGTCAATATACCACACACTGAAATGAGTGGTCTTAGTGGAAAGACAAACTACTAAGGAAAACTCCTTATCAACCTTGGCGGAGAACTCCTCTACTGCTGCTGAAGTTGTTGTTTGTTTCTTCTTCTTCTTCCAATAATGTCCTGCATAGTGCCCAAACTTGTGGCATGCAAAGCACTTGACTTTTCTCATGTCCTTCTTTCTTTCACTTTTCGATTTGTTTCCTCCCTTAGGACCCTTTTTGAATTTCTTCTTGTTGTTGGCAACAAGAGCCACATTTTCCTCATCCTGACCTGTACATGAACTACCATGCACATAACCTCTCTGGGTCTCCTTCTAAACAAACTAATCCCAAAGACGTTCCCACTTGGGAAGGTTCTCCCTAGCCACAATTACCTCAACAAAAACAACCCATTGTTTGGAAACTCCATTCAATGTTGTCCTCACAAGCTCATTGTCAGTAATGGCCTCCCCCACAACTCCAAGCTCACCTCTCACCGGTGTCAACCTGGTAAGATATGTGACCACATTTTCAACCTTGGTCATTTTAATGCTCTTCATTTTTTCTCTCAAAACCATCTTTTGGTTTTCATTTGTACTCTCGTACAACTTCATCAAGGACTCCCACATCTCATAGGCATTTGCCTTCCCTGTCACATGAGGAATCAAATAGTCCTTGATGGCATCAAGAATAATCCTCTTAGCCTTTATACTCTTCTCGGTGTATGTTGCTAGAAGAGTGACATCTGTGGGTACATTCAGAGGATTTGTGTGGAGTTCTCAACAATATCCCACAACTCACTTTCTTGCAATAGCAATATCATCCTCTCCTTCCAAGCACCAAATTTCACTGCCCCATCAAGTTTGTCCTCGACCCTCAAACGAGTAGCCATTAACCTTTTTTTGCTGAAAATGAAAAATTCAAATTTATGTCCGGTGAACTGACTATTGTCCCACTTTTCTGACTTGCTGATATAAATCTACCTCTCTTTAACTCAGCTCTAATACCATGTAAAATTTCAGACCCCATCAAGTTTCAAGTCTCATTGATTTTCAATGAATGTTTAATGTCCAAACCCAGTTATATGACAACCAAATAAACTCAGCATATAAACAACTTTTCAGAACTAAAACATGAGGATTCTGAACAATATTTAATGCAAAAATAAAACCATATTAGCAGCACAATATTCAAAATTTAACACAGTGATTTTTGGTCTAACAACGACCCTGGAAAAATACACAAGGGAAAAACCAGTGAGAGAGGGAGTTTTTATTATTTCAGAGGTTGGAGGAAATGTCTTTTAGAGCACTCAATAATTTTAGAAATTTAATACAGACTTATCTCGAAAATCGTGCCAAGCTTTGTCTTCAAAATGCTAAGCCAAACTCCTCGAAATTCGTAACAAAAATTCCTGTCAAAATGCGCAGGTCATCTTCTTAATTTATGTGCCCTCTTTAACTATACATCCACCTCGAAAAATGTGCCAAATTGTAACAACACAATTTTGTGCAATAAATGTTTGTAAAATTGCCTTGGGAACTATGCCAAAACTCAAAAAAAACACACAACAAATTTCTCGATTTCTATGCAGCAATAAACATCAGTACGGACTACTAAAATCCGTATAGTACGGCATGTTCCTCTTGTTGTACCTTGCTCCTCAATTTCTGTGCAATTTTTTACTGTACGACCTCCTCAAAAATCCATATAGTATGGTCCTCCTTCAATGATGTACCTTGCCTTGATTTATGTGCCAACTTTCAAGCTGTACGGCCTCCCAAATCCATACAGTACGACCTGCAATTAATGTTGTATTGTCTCCTCAATTTGTGTGTCAATGCTAGCCTTGGAATGTGTGCTCTTAGCAAAGAAAAGCGCCTCCTCAAATCTGCTCGACTTCAACTTTCTCATCTCTCTCTCAGAAATGTTGAACAACCCAAGAATGGGTGTGCCCTCCTACCCTAATTGACCTCATGAGGGAAGGTGAAGAGTCATCTCATCCGACGATTGAGATTAGACGAGATCAAAGGTGTGAATTAAATCACTTAAGTTACCCAATTTCCCTAAGTCCAAAAAGTCACCTTTTAATTTGTCTCTCACAAATTAAATGACTAGGGTCCATATTAGACACTTTCTCACCCCTTAGGCGCCTAGGTGATGAGAAACACTTGCCTATGTACTTTTTAATTTTTTTAACAGTATGTGGCATGCATTTAACTAGAATAATTGGGTATCATGATTATTATTCTCCTTAGGTGGGATGCATCTACTCTTGCTAAGTTAAAATATACTTTTAAGTTATAGTGGTAGCTATGGAGCTAATTTAAATCACTCTGATCACTCTAATGAGTAAACAATTTCCCAAAGTTTAAAAAAAAATAAAAATTTATGAATTGAGTATCACATTTTATTTCTCAATAAATTATCACCATTTAAAAAAAAAGGTTTATGATATAAATTAATTTAATAAAACAATGTAAAAATATAAGTGATGTTTAATATGTTGTAGATCCTTATATATATCAATATTTTTTTATCAATTTGGAAACCATCTTAAGCAAGTTGGAGGTTGATATGAGATTCTTGAATCTACATATGTGTATTGAAATTTAAAATCTAATTGATATAATAGTGTATTCACAAATATCCGTATGGAATTGAATTTTAAAATTAAGTTTTATGTTAATGTAATTATATTTAATATTGATATTTTTATAATAGAATAAAAATATTTTTTTCCATATTTTATATAATAAATTTTATATAGATTGGAATATTTATATAGTTTTATTAATCAAAAGTTTTAACAATATGTGTTATTTTTAAATTTATTAATGAGTTTAATCATTTGCTTTTATTTCATGTATTAGTTATCATTTTTAATTTTAGATAATTGTTTTTATTTCGTTTATTAGTTATCATTTTTAATTTTGAATAGTTATTAGTCTCTACCGAAGGCGCAAAGGGACTATAGTGATCGATAGTTCGTTGACTTTATATTAATATGTTCTTTGACTATAAATTTGCCCATCATCTATATAGTTCGTACTATAGAAGTAAAAACATTATTTTTTATATAATTAAAAAAACCTTATATGTCATCGTCTCATTGGAGAATATATTAGAGGTCTTATTGCCAGCTTCGTTGTTCCCAATGTTGTAAATGTTTAGATATCCAAAGTTTTGAGCTTAGACGCTCTTTTTTAATTTTAATTACATTTTTATTGAAATGTTTACATACCGAAAGTTCTTAGCATCGACGTTGTTTTTTAATGTTTTATTATTATTGTTATTATTATTATTATTAGTCCCTACCGAAGGCGTAGAGGGACTATAGCGATCGATAATTCGTTGACTTCATATTAATATGTCATTTTATTATTATTTCTATTTGTATTGAAATGTTTAAATACCGAAGGTTTAGAGCATTGACACTTTTTTTGAGGTGCTTGAATAGGCCTAACAGCTTAAATGTTTACATAGTGCGAGGTCCTGGAACAGGCCTGACAACTTAAATGTTTGCATACTGCGAGGCCCTTAAACAGCCTGACAGCCTTAAGTGTTACCTAAATAGGCTTCTCAGAGTACATTTTTCCTCAAATTTTTCCATACAATGTTGCAGTGAATTTAGACAATATTGGTGTCCACCACCATTTGCATAGCCATTGTATGTTTCATATGCTTGGAATGCAATTTGGTCATCATTGAAGATACATACATTGTTTACCGGTTCGGTGAGTACTTCTTGTTCGTTGGTTGTTGCTTGTTATTGTTTGCTTCAACTTTGCAAGGTTGAGGACCTGTGCTTGTGGTTGGACCTATTGGTGCTTGTTGTTTGCTTTTGTTTACTTCAACTTTGCAGGGTTGGGGTCCTACATTCGCAGTTGGAGTTGTCTTTTTTTACTTTGCGAGGTCTAGGTGTTGCACCCACAATTCGACCTGTGATTCTATCATTCATCGTTTCAGAGTAAGTTTCGATGCCATGATTTCATTTTCTATTCGTTCTTTATTGTTCATTGTTTTTGGTTTGCAAGTAAGAATGTTTGATTATTTTTGTTGGCATGCTCATCATATGTTTTTGGTTCCTTCTATGCATGGGTTACAGTTTGGTAATCGTTGGAGATACATATGTTGTTTATTGGTTCAGTGGTTGTTGCTTGTTCGTTGGTTCGTTGGTTCATTGGTTGTTGCTTGTTGTTGTTTGGCTCAAGTTTATGAGTTTGAGGTCCTAGGGCTGCAGTTGGGCATGTTCGTGCTTGCTCACTGGTTTGTTGCTTGCTGTTTTTTTTGGTCTACTTCGTCTTTGCACGGTTGGGATCCTGCCCCGACAATTGGAGCTATTTGTTTTTGCACTTTGCGGTGTTCAGGTCCTACACCTGCAAGTGGACCTGTGGTTTTGTCATTTTTTGTATCTGGTGAAGTCGAGATCTGGCACCTGTCCTATGCCCGCCTATCCTGCTCTCAAAATTTTCTCCAATTCTTTTTCCTAGATCTGGACCATACCTACATGTATTTTAAAAATGTTCTTGTAGAGGAAAAGGATACTGAGATGGTGCTAGCAAGAGTGGTGTTTCGTTGATTGGAAATTGCATTATTCAATTTCTGTGTTGTTTGGCGTGCAACATTGCTAGCATAATAAATGTATTCTCAAATGAATCACACCATTTACATTTGGACAAAACCATTATCATTCTAGGATACTTTAGTGTTGACATGATACAAAATAGTGGCATAACAAATAATTGGAAAACTACATGTGAAATTACAATGTCTGTTGTCTTTTTGTTAAGATAAAAAATGTGCAAAACACACTTATTAACCATATATGGTGAAAGGCGCCCATATCACAATACAACCTCTTTATCCTCTACACAGACTGGTGTGACCATGATACAATTTGTCTTGTACTTTGAATATGAGATGTACACCAAAGATACTGCAAAATTAAATTTCCATGTCTCAAAGCATATCTGGATACTTTGCTGCAGAAAACCAAAATCATTCAGCTATGGAAATGCAATTTCTTAATATTTTATGGCTTGTAATATACTTTGGGCAGGAAAAAATTTATAGAATTACAACCCTAGATGGAGAAAAGAAAAGGTTCGTGTTTCTAACTATCTTTTATTCTATTTGTTGATTCTCATTTAGTGTATGTACATATTACTTGTTCTCCCTTGCATACCATCTTCCATTCATGCTCATTGTATTTTGTCTGTTCCCACATTCAAAGAAACAGAATAGCTGGAGAAAACGAAGGAGTCTTTACTGCGGCTGTGGAGGAGGAGATACAAAGGTACATGCTTGTATTGTTATTTCATATTCCATTGTTTTGTATTTCATTTATTGTTGTATATGTGTTCACCTAATTTATTGTATGTAGATATTGTGTTCCTTCCTACATAATAAATTATCTTCATGTCCGTTGTATTTTATGTGCCGCTACATTGAAATAAATCAAACTCTGTTTATTGTTTTTTCATGTCTTCCTACATACCAACTTCCTTCATGTCCATTGTATTTTTTTCTGCATTGCTACATTTCAACAAACAGAGTGGTCGGAGAAGACGATAGACTCTTTGTCGTGAATGTGGAGGAGGAGTTGCAAAGGTGCATGCCTATACTCTTATTTCATATTCCACTGTTTAGTATTTTATTTATTGTATGTGTATGTGTTGTACTTGTTCTACTGCTTTGCACCTATTTTACTATATGTAGATACTACGTATCTTTCTACATAGTAACTTATGCTCATGTGAATTGTATTCTCTTTGCTGCAACATTGAAATAAATAGAACTGTATTTCTTTCTTTTACATGTCTTTCTGCATACTAACTTACCTTCATGTCCATTGTATGTTTGACGTTGCTACATTGAAAGAAATAGATTGGTTGGACAGGAAGATGAATTCTTATATGCCATGGCAGAGGGGGTTGTGGTACAATCTTCGAAAAGGTATACCAATTGTGCTAGTAAATCAAACATACAAAACGGGTGGGTGCATATAATATTGGACTAGAAAACGATGATTTGGCAACAATGGGCCTTTATTGAGACTTCCCGCTTCCAAACATTTCCCATCCCATTTCTAATTTTCCCACTTTCTATTATCCCTTTTTTTCCCCCTCTTCTATACTTAACTGAATTCCCCTTTGTTTTTCTCGTCTAATTTCACTTTCTAGTTGCTTTTCTTAGTCCTCTTTCCGAAAATTTATAGGTGTGCAGGTTGGCGGACTCACGGGTTCACATTTATACTCATGCTTGTATATCACGACCCCGACCGACGGTTTCCTCATTCCATACTTAGCCACTTTTTCGATCACGGGTTCCCGGGCTGGCGGGTTCAAGATTGCGCCTCTATCTTCAGAGGTTTTGCGATAT
Organism: Picea engelmannii; assembly: GCA_009831015.1. Taxonomy (NCBI): domain Eukaryota; kingdom Viridiplantae; phylum Streptophyta; class Pinopsida; order Pinales; family Pinaceae; genus Picea; species Picea engelmannii. The sequence goes on along the minus strand of ML792422.1, from coordinate 151,902 downwards.
ACAGATTGGCCGCCGTACCCCCTCCCCCCCACCCATTATGCCCTATTTCCTGTTATACATTTTTGCAGTAAAAAAATCTGAGGCATACAATTTGACCGTCGATTCCTCATGTTTCCTGAGTATCCCTTGACACCCTATTTTGTATTCCATCTCCTTCGACCCTGTATGTGACATTCAGAACAATTATGGACAACATACAATGCATATGCTTATTTAGTCCTTCTGATGTTCATCTACACATGCTTGCATCAAAAAAAGTTGGACTAGTGACATGGTCATGCGCAGTCAATCATCGCAAACATCAACAGACCGACAAGGCTAAAGGTAAATATGCATACATTGTGTTCCTCATATGTTTACCAAACAAATATCCTCAGATATTTATTCATCTATGCCATGGTGAATATGTTGATGTCATCTGCAACACATACTTTGCAGTTCATAAGAAGTATCAATGAGTGGAAGTGAGACGTCGAACATAGCGCAAGTTTTGCAGGCTAAGAGGTCTGGTTGCAAAACTTTGGCTCGATACTTCATCCAAGTTGTGCATCTACTTATACATTTATGTCAGGAAAAAATAAAACAAAAAAATAATGCAAACTACCATTCACATTACTTTTCCTATTCAAAAAATGTCACCGGGTCTAAACTTATAACACCCAAAATACTATCAATAGAGGGCTTGAATAGCCTTCGAACTGGACAAGTGTTCGTCAAGGACATAATGGTCATCTATAGCACCTACTTGGAAAAGGCAAACAAAACTAGATCCAATATGCATGCTGACATGACAGACAACGAGGCCCTGATGACAATCACACTGACTATTCCCACACAACTTGTCCAGAAACATGCAGAAAAGATATTGCCAGTGTTGGAACATAACCCTAACTTACATTAGTTTATACCTAGCTTAGAATCCTAGATCTTGGTTAATACATTCATTTACACTTTATTTCACCTAATTTGGCCACATAGAGAAGAAGGGCACCTCATCCCTAAATTTTAGGGAAAACTGCTAATTTTAGATCAAGACTCAACTCCTGGTTCTTGATTTTCTCTATCTATTCTTGATTTTCTTGATTTATTCATGATTTATTCCAAATTCCCCATGAAAAAACTCATCTATTATTGGGGAATGCACACCTCCTCTTTGAGTGAGATATTTATTCCTTAATTAATGATTTTTTCCATTACTATTATTAGTAACTACTATTTCGGGTCAGTTAAGTGAGTTGGAACTACTTCTCTTGTCAGTTAAGTGAGCTTAAGTGAGATAATGCACATCTGATCCGAAATCGGATTCAGCAGACTGCCGGGGCATAAAAAAATGCTCAAAAATGAAAGTACTCGGAATCTGACGAAACCAACACCATTGCGTCCGGCTCGTCTTCCTGATTCCGGTGGTATAATTTTTATCGCAAACGGAGTCCGTATGAAGAAGATATCGCATTTTGTCCGCCGAGCCAAACAGGCAAAATTTTGGGATGTTGACTGTACCTGTCTGTACAGTCCGTACAGGACACGTGGCACGTTCGTACAGGTGACACGTGGTAGTCTCGGGAGATGACACATGGCAGCGTCCATACAGGACACGTGGCATCCTCAGGCAGTGACACGTGTCAGGCAGTTTTGGCTTTTTCAGCGTACGGTTGGACCAATCCCGAGGTGACACGTGTCACCACTGGAAGGGTGACACGTGGCACGGGATGACGTCAGCATCGTACGGCGGATGACGTGGAAGGATGAACGGGCAGATGACGTGGCGTACGGCAGAGCTGACGTGGTAGATGACGTGGACTAATCAGAAGCCGACACGTGTCAAGGTTTGATTGGTTGTTATGGTGCCATGTGGCCCAATCACATGCTGCCACGTGGCACCCCGGGTTTAGCCAATGACAGCTATATAAAAATATTTGTGTGGCCTGGGGGATTCGAACCCCGGACCTCCTCCACAGTTAGTGCTTTTGCGACGGAGCTTCAACCAACGGACCACCGGGGTGTTGCTTGTTAACATTATGGCGCGACTTTTGTTTAAAGTCAATGTATAGTGTCAAGCGCGGGTGGCTCGGGCCGGGGTGTAGCCCCGACCCCCGGTTCCATGTGTGCGTTGATATGGCCATAGGGCGGAGGTTACAACAGCGCGGGAGTTTGAATGTTGGCGCGGTTGTATTGTATGCGCGGTTTATTTTATAAATGTAACCGTTGTGTTATGGTTTGTAAAGTTTGGTTTTAAAACGGTTATGACATAT
>ML792422.1:118744-142873 GCA_009831015.1 Picea engelmannii | reverse complement strand
CTTCTTGTTTTGATCACAACGAGAGGGTGTATTGTTTGTATGATTCTTGCTTGTGTTGGTCTGATTTTCATTCATCCAAGAAGATAATTAGCAAGACGAGCATTGTTTTGAATTAATCATTATTCATATGAAAACAATAAAAGGCATCTTCATGATTGATTGTGCATGTTAGAAGGTATCTCAAAAGTTTTAGCAACACATCAGGATTTGATTGAGAAAAATTTGTTTGAGGACATTCCTTATTAGTGCTTGTTAGTGAAAAGAACTCTCTCTCTCCCTTAGATAGATGTTCATCGAAAAGAAATGACTCCTTATCATCTCTGATGCACTTTTGGGACTGAGTCATAATTCCATTCGTTTCACTTCCATGCACCCCTTTTGAGTAAAGAACAGCTATAAAATGAACTCTAATTAAAAATTATCTAGAATTTTTCTTTTTTAGGATCCTCCACCAACAATAGACTAGGCTTAGTACTTTGGATTAGGCTGTGAGCATAACTCTCCAAAGTTTCCAAAACAAACAGTAGCATCCTGAGTTAAGGAGAGTCAAATCCAGTTATCGTATAAGTCTGCCTAGGATCCCCCTCTCACACAGGGGTTACGCACGAGGTCACATTCGGGTAAGTTACGGAGATTATCCCTCTGTGGTTTAACTGATTGTGGTGGTCAGATCGTATTATGGGGATCGCTTAAAGGTAAATCCACAATTACTGCATGGAAGCCTTTTAGTTGATTTTGGGCTCTATACCCTGCCCGTATGTTCGGATTGGATTGTCGATTGTTCCCGCCCAGGGGCTGACTGCGAATTAGTAACCGTAGTGGCCATAATCTTTAGGGTCTTACACAAGGTGACGGTGAAGGGAAGTCTCACTGTACCTAGAGCAGACATTGGTCAAACTCACTTGGGCTCCTTGGAGGGTAAATCCACAATTACTGCGTGGAAGCTTGCACCAAGGCATAAGTCTGTTAAGCAGGTCTCCATTGTAACTGTTCCACCCTATCCCCGCCCCTTCTTGACTTGATCACACGATGTTGGATTTCATCACCAACTAGTACGGTCATTGAGAGAAGGTCATGTTTGCTTGGTTGTGATTCTTAGATTTTATTAGCGTATACTGTTTCTTTTCGGTAGTTGGCCATATCTCTCTTTCGCCGACTCTTTTTCACCAACATCGACCCTCCATGTCGTTCGTGGAGGCTACAGGGACTTCCTCCAGAAAATATGGAAGGAAACACCCCTTTACCCCCTCATTCCACGGAGGAATCTCCTCAACAGAGCGAGGATCAAGACACTACAACTTCCTAGGAAGAATTTCCCCCTCCTTTAGAGAGTTTTCGAATTGTTTCAGAGTCTCCGGAAGCTTTCCGCATTCCGGAGGGATATGAATGACGGGTCCTCCAACTCAATTTCGTTGGTAAATTTTTCATCGTCAATCCTTCTGACATCCCGACTGGGTCTCATCAAAACCCTTTAGCCGATGACCCTTTTTGAACCGCATACATTGTTCGAAGTCCACCACGCATGGTGCGAGATCTTTATGGAACAGGGATGGGCACTGACGCACCCATTTCCTACACCGTACCCCTAAACCATTTTACCGGTACCACCACTTTTACAGCCACACCGCCCGTTTGTCCGAACTTACAGTCCGTTGGCCCAAGGTCTACTCTTCCCCTCCAGACGGCCCATTCTACTATAGTCCCACACATTCCGACTATTCCCGACGATAACGCGGTGGTGAACCAAGCTGCGATTGGCACACCTATAACACCAAGACCTACATCATCACTCCCTTTTGGGTACAGAGCACTGAATGCTTTCACTGCCACTACTACCCAAGCCACTACTACCCAAATTATGTTGGGAGGTTCCATACCTATCCAACAACACGGAGGGATCAGTCTTGGTGGTCCTAATCCACTCGGCGGCACCGGTCAGTCATTTACGTCTGGTTCTCAAATTCCAGGAACTCTCCCTCAAGTTGGGGGGCATCCTCCTACCGGAGGAAAAATTCCATTCGGGGGGCACCCTCAATCCGGAGTCTACCATCAACCACATGGACAAAATGTGTCCACCACACCCAATCCGTGGAACATCCCTTTTCCAGGAAACCCACAGTTCTCGGGGGGACACAATTCTCAGACTCTGCAACAACATCCTTATGGACAAATGCCAAACCCAACCTATAACCCTCAAAACCCATCCGCTTATCCTCCGCTCACACATGCTTCTCAAAACACCTCAAATCCTGTGTACCCTGGTCAACACCAACCTCATACAAGAGGGCCCACTAGTTACAATTATCCACATAACCCAGTGATTGGCCCTACTAGTGTCCCCATGTCGAACCATCATTACCCACAAGTTAACCGACAACTACCTTTTCTGGCTACCCTGGACCTTCCAGATTTGTCTCGGTTAACGAATGATCCTATTTATCATTCTCTGGTTTGGCCAGCTATTCCAGCTAAACTTCCTTCTGATATCCCAAAATTCGACAGAAAGTCCGGAGAAGACCCGAACAACCACGTGATGACTTTCCATTTGTGGTGTTCATCCAACTCCCTCATGGACGATTCTATACTTTTGTGTCTTTTCCAACGAACGCTTACAGGTTCCGCGGTGAAATGGTATATTTAACTACCACGCGCATCCTTTCATGATTTCAACTCCCTCGCCATGTCCTTCCTCACACACTTCCAACTACTGATTCGATACGAGACGGGTACTGAACTATTAACCTCCCTTCGTCAGACAACGTCCGTACATATCTCCGATCATATTCATGAATGGAGACGACGATGAAGGCTAATCAAAGCGGTCATTCTTGACCAATTGTTAGCGGAATGGTTCACTAAATCATTGTTACCCCAGATTGCTCGTGATGTTTCCATGGGTGGTGTAGTCACCAAGGAAGAAGCTATTGCCCAAGATCAGTACTTAGACTTAGTCTATTCACAATCCGGTACTATGTACGAGTTTATACCAAATGCTACCCGTGCCACTAACGATCCATCCAAACCATCGTTTGCTTCCCACGCAGATGGAGTTATTGGCTCCGTCAAAACCCAATCTACTACCCAGTCGACTGGAACGATTCAACGACCCGCTTCGATGACTACTCCCAGCCCGACTGCGCCCTCTTCTACCCCCCCTCAAACTCAGGTCTCTGAGGTGAATGCGGTGCAATCAACCCCTTCACAACCATCTGGGGGTAAGAAGAAAGTGAGAAATAAACCAAAGAAAAACAATAATAACGAACAACCGAAAAATCAATCGCAAACCCCTGCTGCCGGAAAACAACCACAACAAAAACCGAAATTCCCATGTCTCATTTGTGGTGACGATCACTACACCTGAGACTGTCCACATCGCGATGAAGTGGCCAAGATTTTCAAGGGAAATTCACAACCCGTTGTGCTTACTCATTCGTTTCCACAGCAACAATCTTTGGTTGCTCAAACCCCCACTACAGGGGGAAGTTCCAACCAACCCCATGATGAGGCCTCAACAAGTTCCCACATTTATATGTTTAACAGGGTTAATCTAACCACTTTCTCTGTGACATATGACACGCCGGTTAAACCTGATAAGCCGAAGACTACTAATGGTTCTGCATCGGACCCGTTACCATATTTCATTAATCCTCTGTCTGCCAGCCCTCCATCTGGGCCACTTCAGATTGAGAAACCTTCGTTTGAATCTATTTTGCGCCCTCCTAAGAGCACCATCCGGAAATATACCTTCAATCCTAATTCACGGGCTGCCCAAAACTACAACATTGTAGAAGATTTGGCCCAAGAACCGTGTGCTATGTCCGCCTTGGAAGTTCTACAACACTGTCCCAGCCAACGTAGAACTCTCTTAGCTGCTATCGGCGCTTTCGATCCCGAGTCATCAAACAACCTCATGTTTAATCTAGATGATCATCAACTACGACTCTCCCACCAGTTAGCTTTTCAAATCGATGTTGTTGTTCACAATCAACAAATCCACCGAACTATATTAGATGAGAGAGCCTCTACTTGTGTCATGTCCTTAGCTTGTTGGAAGGTCTTAAAATCACCAGCCCTTAACAAATCCTCTATGATGTTACGCGCTTTCAATGGATGAGGTTTTCATCCTCACGGATTATTACAATCCTTAGCTGTTCAATTGGGCGGCAAAATTGTTACCATTGATGTCGAGGTGGTCGATGCTCCCCTCGATTACAACCTACTACTCGAAAGAAGTTGGTTCTAAGCTATGATTTTCATCACCTCATCAGTGTTTCGATGTGTACAATTCCCCCATCAAGGAAAAATTTTCACCGTCGATCAGCTTGATTTCTGTACACCCGACGCTCGCATCCCTGCTACCAACAACATTCCCTTTTTGGGAGACCACCTAGTTACATATGAAAGCGTTGGTGTTGGCTTATTGAAAGATTCTAGCCTTATGGGTACTTTCCCTACACCACTTCCACTTACCGCATATCATATTTCCACTGTCAATATAATCTCGACTATGCCTTATCAATCCTTGGAATCATCTGACCCTTGGATTGTACCTAGTCCTATGGAATTCGATGTGCTCAGTGACACTATGCCACTTAGCCCAGCTGAGGCCGCATACGTAGCTATTCAATCTACCTCTCCCTCTTTGAACAATTCACATTTATTGGCACCAGATGCCTACTCGGTGCCCTCATGGTTGGATTCCCTGTCGTCCGTTGTTGATCACATTTCCCAAATTTTTCCTTCTGACGAATCTATTATGGAAATGCTTAGCATTGACAATCTGCCTTGGGATGATAACCATCACCGATCCTCATTTCTTCCGCCTTTGGAAGAAATTCACCAAGACATACGCTCTGTCTTCCCTCTCAATGTTACGAATGCTCCACAATCTCCTATCCTCACACAAGATACTTTCTCTGAGGGAAACATGGGTAACATCTCTACTACGATCGTTATTGACATTTCAATCAAAGAAGGTGTCATGGAAAACATTAACCTTGGTGCTAATTGCACACCCGAGGAAGTGGCCTCTTACACCGCTTTGTTTAAAGAATTCTACGATGTCTTTTCTTGGAGCTACGAGGAAATGCCAGGGTTCAACCCTTCCATCGTCGTACATGAAATCAAGACTTCTGACGCAAAACCTGTTCGACAAAAACTTCACCCAGTTCATCCCAAGAAAATCGCAGCTATAAAGGCAGAAGTTGAAAAACTTCTAAAATCTGGCTTTATCTATCCCATCCCTTTGACAGAATGGGTCTCCAACCTTGTTCCAGTTTCCAAAAAACAAGGGATCATCCGTGTTTGCGTTGACTATCAAGATCTCAACAAAGCTTGTCCCAAGGACAACTACCCTACGCCCTTCAATGACCAAATCATTGATAACTGCACGGGGAGCGTAATCTTCTCTTTCATGGATGGCTTTTCTGGGTATAACCAGATTGAAATCTTACCTGCTGATCAACATAAGACAACCTTTATCTGCCCATGGGGAACTTTCACCTATCGAAAGTTACCATTTGGCCTAAAAAATGCTGGTGCTACTTTCCAGCGGGCCATGTCGTACGCTTTCCATGATATCAAGCATATCGCGGAGCCTTACCTCGACGATTTACCCGCCCACTCATCCAACCGATCCAATCACATTGATCACTTACGGGCGATTTTTCTTTGATGTCGGTTCTACCGTATTCGCTTGAACCCCCACAAGTGCATTTTTGCTGTCGAATCTGATCGACTCCTCGGTTTCATTGTCTCCAAAGATGGGATCAGGGTGGATCCATTAAAGATTAAGGCCATTCTAGCCTTACCCCCACCTACCAATTTAACCCAACTCCAAAGTTTGCAAGGCAAAGCAAACTTCCTTCATCGTTTCATCTGCAACTACGCCGGGATAACTAAAGGATTTATGCGGTTACTACAGAAAAACACCCGTTTCATCTGGGATGACACTGCCCAACGGTCATTCGATGCTCTCAAGCACGCCTTGACCCACGCTCCCTTGTTACACCCTCCGGAGTATACAAAGGACTATATCCTTTACTTGGCCGCCTCCACTTCCACTATTGCGATGGTGTTAGTTCAAGAGGACCCCAACGGCGAAGAACATGTGATTTATTACCTGAGCAAGAGTCTATCTGGACCCGAGCTCCGATATTCACATATCGAGAAACTGGCTCTGGCAGCCGTCATCGTTGTCCAGAGATTTCGCCATTACATCTTATTACGCACCACCACGGTGATCGCAGACTCCAACCCCATGTACCACGTCTTGACACGTCAAGTACTTGAGGAAAAATATTCTAAATGGATCGTTATTCTTTAGGAATTCGATCTTGAGTTTACGAAGGCCAAATCCAAAAAATCCCTGGTGTTTACAGAGCTTATCTATGCTCTCCCTCGTGCCGATGAAAAAATTGAACCTAGAGATTCTCTCCCTGATGAATCTATCTTCCTCATCAGCACCTTCGATCCTTGGTATGGAGACATTCTCCTCTACCTTCAAACCCAACATTTCTCGCGAAGAGCGTCGACACATTCATCACCACTCTCGTCATTATCTCATCATCGGCGACACCTTGTATCGCCATGGTATTGACACCATCCTTCGACGATGTTTGATTCACGAGGAGGCTGAACGCGTTTTGAACGATTTTCACCTTGGTGCCTGTGGCGGTCACCTTTCCGGGATGGCCACAGCCCAAAAAATCCTATGTGTCGGCTACTTTTGGCCCTCGATTTTCAAAGATTGCATCGAGGCCGTCAAAAAATGTCCACCCTGCCAAGTCTTTAACAAGAAGGCACACACCCACCCTACTGCGTTGCACCCCATTATCACAATCGGCCCCTTTGCCAAGTGGGTATCGATTTCATGCAGTGTAAGCCTACCTCAGTCGGGGGGCATGGTTATATCATCATCGTCGTCGACTACTTCACCAAATGGGTTGAGGCTATGCCTACCTTCCTGAACAATGGTCGTACTGCAGCTCTGTTTCTTTTCAACCATATCATAACTCGTTTTGGTGTACCACGTGCCATTGTCACTAATCATGGTGCACACTTCAAGAACCAGATGATGAGCGAGTTACATGTCAAATTGGGTTTTTTCCATGAAAACTCATCCCCTTACTACCCTCAGGCCAACGGACAAGTTGAGGCTATCAACAAAGTCCTAAAAACCATGATCCAACGCATGGTAGGGGCAAACAAGACATCGTGGCATTTACAACTTTTATCTACTCACTGGGCTTATCGCACTTTGGCGAAAACCTCAACTGGATTCACTCCTTTCCAGTTGGTATGTGGCATTGAAGTCGTTCTACCAATCGAGTGTGAGATTCCATCACTCAAACTTAAAGTAGAACTCTTGCCCCATACTTCTGCTGAAAAAGAACGATTCTTGTATCTATCCAAGCTAGACGAAACATATCGTGATGCTGCTCTCGCTAATGAGACACATGAGAAACGAATTAAGAGTCAATACGAAAAATCCGTCCACCCTCGGACTTTTGCAGAAGGAGACTAAGTCCTCGTTTATGACCATGATCACGATAAATTGGGGACAGGTAAGTTAGAACCTCTATGGCACGGTCCTTACATCGTGAAGTGTGTCCTACATAGAGGCGCCTACGAATTAGTAGATCATGATGGAATTTCCCTAGGAAAGCCCCAAAATAGGCTTTACCTTAAAAAGTACTATGCCTAGATCACCTAGCATCCGTACTTTGTACATTATTGTATTTTAGTTTGGTGTGTCTATTTCTTTCGTGTGCTCGAGTCTTTACCGTTTCCACTCATGACTGTGCTTGTGTTTTCATGCGCAGATGACGTCTTCCTTTCCTATCTTTTTTGGGTTTGCGTATGGCGCTAGTCAACATACCCGGAACATTGCTTCGGCAGCATGGGTTATTTACCAATTTGACCAGGTGGTGAGTTCAGGAGGTATCTACTTAGGACCAGCAACCAACAACATGGCAAAATATCATGCTGTCATCGGACTGTTGACCCAAGCCTCCTCCCTAGGTATCTCTCGTATCATTGTTTACTTAGACTCCCAACTCGTGGTCTATCAACTCAACCGTATCTACGCTATCCATAGTCCTATCCTGCTACGTTTCCACCTACAAGTTCGTCGCCTTGAACGAATGTTCGATTACATTGAATATAGACACATTCCAAGAGAACTTAATAGTGTTTAAGATTCGTTAGCTAATTACATCGTGGATCGGTATCTCGCCCACATATAAGATTTAAGGAAAGAAAAATTGTACATTACATGTATATTAAAACACATCACAGACATCATCATGTACAAATCATTGGCACTGTAAAAACTCAAAACTGTATATATATATATATATATATATATATATATGGCATGACTGAAATGTTTTGATTACATCAAAAAGTATGTAGAAGAGCAAAATGTCGGGTCTCTAAACCCCTACAACACCGCCTGACAAGGCATACAAAAATGATCACCAGAGAGACTCTAATCTCTCTGCACTACATTGTGTTGCGAGTAACACATCACCGCATGCACTACGCGCCTCAGTAGAGAATTGATATTCTCTGGTACTCCCACAGTGTGCCTCTATAGATGTAAAGGCACTTCTCCCCTCCGTAGAGGAGGAATGCCCATTGTAAGGCCTTGGAGGTTTCTTTCAACCTCTTGGAGACCTATCACTGGTACTACCGGATCTGCTGCAACAGGAATGCCCCTGCGACGTCCTGGTATCAGTATATCATCTGGGCGCACTGCTCCCTTGTCTACATGTTGAAAACAATACATCTGTTAAAAACTCTTCTACATACCCAAAAATATATATATACATCAAAAACTTTAAAAACAAAAACTAAACAAGGTATGGCTCAGCCTCTTACCTGACATATCCCAGTCTTCCCCCACGGGTAAAATCAAATCCATGCTCCCGCGGAAATCTACCTCAGCATACGGGAAGTCCTCTATCCAGAGATATTGTCGTCTCAGCCATGCAAAGAAATCGCCAGTGAAACGGAACTCTGACTCCGATACCAGCCTCGAAGATAGACTGGTCCACCTCTCCATCCTTTGTTCGTCCACTGGTCACACCGCCAATGCTATCTGAGGTTGCATCTGGGGGATGCGCTCTAGAAAAAATGAGACCAGAAATGAGCCATAACCAAACTGCTTCTGTCCCATCCGGCACCGTGAAACCTATTCCTTCACGTTTCGAAGGAACCCTGCACTCCATTTGAATAGTGTTGGTTCCAAACACTGGACACCATAATCCACCTGCGATCTTGATGCTAGATGCGCGCTAGTACTGCCCGTCATAATCGTGATGGAAAACAGTATAGACCAGAGGGGTAGCTCTCGGATATCCTTGATAGGGATTCTACCCCCTACCAACCTTGCTCCTGGGACACAGTGACGTTCCAGATACACGTCCACTTGCTCAGGTAGCGCCCTCTGCCCAGAAAAAGATATGGGAACCCCTCTTTTTGAGAGACCAGTCAAGAAATACACGTCTTCTAACTCGATATTTAGAAGCTGTGTGCCAATCCAGAATCCTTGCTCAGCAACATCCCACAGGCCGATCATATGCACAAGCAATAAAATCTCTTTCTTCATTTTTTGCAACTTGAAGAATTTTAGTAAGCCACAAGCTCGCAATGCGGCCCGTGTGCGGGGACTCCGCAAGGCAGCTAAATCATCCATCTCATGTTCTCTTTCTTTCCACTCGATCATGGTCGCCAAAATCACCTACAAAACAAAAGAATAAAGAAATTCATTATTTCAATGTTTTGGCAATTTCGACAATTTTTAAAAGCAAGTTAAAACATGAAATCTAAATTCCCACATCATTTAAAGTGTCCACACCCTCTTTTACAATCACCATGCCCTCTCTTAGCCATTCAAATTTCATCATACAACAATGAAACGTTTTTAAATGCAAACGATTTCTCTATGGCTGAGTGGGCATACGTGGGGATTTTTTTCATGGGTTCTTTGCCAAAAATGACCCATCCAATCAGCTATTGAGGCGTTGGCATCTTGGCCATCCCCTTCGAGAACGTTTTTGCAAAAACAATCCCCTTTTTCCATCGTTTTTCAAAGAGGCCGATTTTGATCTTTTTGAGGAAATTTAAAGATTCATATTTTAAATTAAATGATGCTATAAAAATGAATATTAAACCATGTAATTGAAAGAAGGAGAAATGAAGATCTACCTGGTCCGAACGTCAAGAGAAACGGTCAACCGTAGCTCCGGTAACAAGCAAAACAAGATCCGATGCTGAAATGAGAATCTCCACTACTCCAAAATCCTTGCAAAATGAAATGGTAAATGAAACTTTCATTGTATTGTTATTTATAAAATTTCCATTTTTTATAAGGTATAATCATTTATGGGTTTCTCTAACAATATAATGGCTTCACTAAACCCCTGGTTTGTAGTTTTGGCATCGCAGGTTTCCTGGCAGTCCTGATGGATTATTTACCTTGTCGCGCTTATGAGCATAGTCTTAGTTCGTTCTCGAGCTCAAAAACACGAGAACGCAACCGGGTAAACTTTTATCTCTTTTTCGGACCCGTACGGATACACGAACACACGAAAAAGGAACCCCCCTGGAGTCATCTTTAAACCCTTTTCAGACTCTCTAAATATGAAAAGATTGTCGAGTGACCTTGTTTCCTTTCACACTCGTTAAAAGGTCAGAAAGGGCGTCTTTTGAGTGATAGTTTATCTCTTTTTTGGTCTCATTAGACTACTATACAAAAAAGGAACTGAGAGAGTTCCCTTTTAAGTGTTTTTCCAAACTCTATAATCCCGAAAAACCTTCGAGTTTTCTGTCTTTGGACTCGCTAAAACACACATCGACAGACCCATATGGGATCGAATCCTTACTTCTTCTAGTTCGTTAAAAAAAGGAAGAGGAACTTACTGAAGGTGAGTTATATCGAGCATGTGTTATCCTCCTCAAGCTCATTAAATAAAAAATAGGTACTCGTCTATCTGGATGGGGGAAAAAATTGAAAGGAGCAAGCCAAGCAGTCTCTTGAGAACATTATCCAGCAATTCTTAGAGTCACCCTTGAACATGGCACTTTGTCATTTGCACGCATCATAATCCGTTGAACCTATGCACTGAGCCAATCCTTTGAGTTCCTTTCACTCCTTTGGGTCACCCGATGCAAGTCACAGTATCCACTGCATAGTTTTGGTCCATGTCATGTTTTGTTGTTGTGCCTCAGTGCTCAAGAGAAGTATCTGCCTCTAGAGTCAGCCATCCCAAATATCTTGCCTCAAAACCTGTGTCAGTCCATGTCCATTTGACGTACCAATTACATCTCTATGTCCGTTTTGTGTCGTTGATGGGGGATACATCAAGGCCCTCCCTCGACGAGTCTATTCCTGTCGACTTCAACACATTATCCAGGAATCAGGCTTAGAAACCAATTAGTACTTTGGAACCTGCATGCCTCAATGGAAAGCGTCCTCACATTTGACAGTAGGTTTACATCATTGACCTCTGATCGGATGATTCCGCAGATGTTCAAATCCAGCTCATCTATTCACATTCCCGAGAATATACTAGGGTACCCTAGGAATCATTGACATTAATGGTGATCTCCCTCGCACTTGTTAACGGTTCACACCATTGACCGGTAATCAAGTGGTTTCTGCCATGTTCGACATCAGGACATCTATTCACATGGTTAGATTCGTACCATATTGGGATTGGTAAGAAGACCCCGGGCTGAGTAACCACTTTGATATATGCTTTGCCCAGGTTGCGAAAGAGTTTCTATTGGACAAATAACACATACATTGTTGCATAGATCCACTTTGTATTGGTCGTGGCTATGTCTTGTCATCTCGTAGATCCACTGTGTATTCTTCATGGCTACGATTAGTCTGAGTCATCAGAGTATAGATCCACATTGTATCTTCGGTGGCTATACCTTCTTATCAATACAATTATGGATCCGCAGTGTATTTTATGGCGGCCATATCTCGCAAGTCTTGATCACCCAAGCATAGGTATGCCTGCCTTGGGTTTTGAAATATATCATGATATTTGTTGGGTGTTTGTGTGCAGCTTCCATCAGGTTCTCCGAGTCTATACCCTCTCTTGAAAGTCTACAAATAATTTCAGTTATCAGTTCGCATCTTCTAACTTCATACTTTGGGGGGCAATTTGTTACACCTCAATATTGCTCACTTCGATAAGTGTCGTAAGTGTTGCATGATCCTCTCAACTATCATAAGTGTCACATGTTCCTTACAACTTTCGCAAGTGTCGCAAGTTTTTCACAAGTGTCGCAAATATTGTTCAAGCATGCTGCCATAATAACGACACTAAGGAGGCACTTAAGACATCTCATACACTTGATTTGGAGGAGGGAAAATGATTAACTGAAGTCCAGGAACTTTTATCACCTGCGAAGAGCTCTTAAACTAAGGTTTTGAAGGTGAGCGCTCCCCTACATCAGCCTTAGGAGTGTTGGCGCTCCCCAGCGTTATAACGCTTGTCTGCCCCTCAGAAGGAGCGCTATCCATCTTTGGAGCGTTGGCACCCCCCTTAAGCTTCCTAGGGAACGCTATAGCGCTCTGATGCCCCTTTTGAGGGAGCGTTGTCTAATCTGAGGCAGTAGTTGGCTCGTTGAGGAGAATATGGGGAGGATCTCTCAAGTTTAGAAGGCAGTTTCATTTGAATTCTTGGTTCCATCAGAAGATCCCTGATCCAAGGAGGGAATTCCTCAACTTGTTCTAAAGATAACTCAAGAGGTTAAGCTCCTCTTAACCTATATAAGAAGGCTCTATGGTGGTAAAAAGGGGGAAGAATTGCTAGCATGAAACCTATGATCTCATAGGAAACACATAGTCAGTTAAAGGAGAGTGATCAATGAAGCTGTTATCATCCAGGTTGTGGATATTTCGAGCAAGCGTTAGATGAAGGGGACTTGACGAAGTCGTCACATTCGCATCTACGATTGTAAGTACTGTTGTCGTTATTCTCATTAATATGACACGCTTGGCCTGTTTCTTTCTAGTTTGTGTCTGATTTTACGTGAACTTGTCGTTGATAGATAGATCTGTTTCCAAGCTAATATCAATAGAGTAGGAAGTGGTCATACTTTGTTTGTCTACAGGACTTAGCGAGGAGCGAGATCTTGCTACTCGATTCAGAGCGTGCAGGGACAAACATCGATAAAAAGGTACTACTATTCTCCTTCCTTCTTATGGGTTAGTTTGCATAGATTTGAAAGGAAGTCAGTGTCCACGTTAAGCACTTTCTGTCTTAGAGTTAGGGTCTAGCTCTTTGAGGCAATCTACCTGTCCGCAGGGAGATTTTCCTACAATAGTACTTGCATCAACTCAGCAAGGAAAACATGGTAGAAGGATTGCCAGCTATTAAATTCACAAGCAGTGTATGTCAAGGATGTATTCTTGGAAAGCATCTAGAGAAAAAGTTTGACAAAGGGAAGGCACAAAGAGCTTCTTCACCTCTTGGGATGATTCACAGTGACATCACGGGCTCATTCACACAACCTTCAATCAGTAAGGCTCGATATGTACTCACCTTCATAGATGATTTCTCTCGCTTTACTTGGGTATTTTTTTTTAAATTAAAATCGAAAGTATTTGAATTCCTTCTAGAATTTAAAGCACTTGCTGAGAATGAGTCTGGGTGTAAGATTAAGATACCCCGTACTGATAATGGGGGGGATTATGTCAACAAATATGTGCAACAACTTTGTATTGATGCAGGTATACAACTACAACACACAGTGCCATATACACCACAGTAGAACGGTGCTGCAGAGAGGAAAAACCGGTCCTTAAAAGAGATGGCCAATTGTATGCTACAGTCGAAATCATTAGCTCCCAAGCTATGGGATGAAGCTATTAATTGTGCAGCATATATTCATAACCGAGTTCCTCACAAATCACTCAAAGGCACCACTCATTTTGAATGTTGGACTGGTAAGAAATCGAAAGTGTCGCACTTTCGTATTTTTGGTTCACAAGCATGGGCTCACATTCCGACAGATAAGAGGAAGGCTTTGGAGCCTAAAAGTGTTGAATGCATATTTTTTGGATATCCTGAAGGTGTCAAAGGATAAATATTTCTAGACTCTCACACTGAAAAGTTTATTTTAGCTTGAAGTGCGAAGTTTGAAGAAGAATCACTGCATGATTTTTCAGAAGACCCTGCCGAGGAACCGCTTGTTGTCACTGATGAGGAGGAGTCAGAAACTTATTCAAGCACTTTAGAGCAGCCATCAGAGAAGCCTTTTGGGTCTGATACATAGGATGAGGAGCAGGTCATGGATTCTCCATCTCAGTTGCCAACTTGGGCAGAGAAAACCCTACAAGATGTGGGTGAACTAGTCGGTGATCCTGCAGATACAAGAAGAACTAGATCACAGTTTTTTGGGGCTCCTCAAGCCTTGGCTTCCATAGAAACTTTGATTCCCATAAATTTCTATATGTCACTTGGTTCAGATCCAAATTCACACTCTGAGGCTACTAGAAACCCACTTTGGGATGCTGCCATGGATGAAGAGTACTCTGCTCTTATGGACAACAACACATGGGACTTGGTTCCACTTCCGAAAGGAAGAAAGCTTGTTCAATGCCGATGGATATATCGAACAAAGATTGCTGCAGATGGTGAGATTAGAAAGTACAAAGCTCGACTTGTCACAAAAAGGATACTCACAGGTACATGGCATAGACTACACAGATACATTTGCACCTGTTGCAAAAATGGACTCCATTCGACTAGTTTTGTCCATTGTTGCTTTTCGCAGATGGGAAGTTCATCACAAGAATTACATCCGCGAGATGATCCATGACAGATTCATTTCACTACAGTACTTCCCCATAGAATAATAGGTTGCAAACATCTTCACCAAGTCATTCACTGAAAAGAAATTTTCAGAACTGAGAGCTATGCTTGGAGTGGTGGAGACAACTGAGTAGATCACTTTTGGCCACTCAACATTTTTTTTCCTCTTTTTTTTTTTTTTTGGGGGGGGGGGGGGTTNCCCTCTTTCATCTTTTCATGAGGAGTTATTTTATGTAATGAGTACCTAAAATGGCCAAGTTGTCGGGACTCAAATTTTTTGTCATTACAGTTAGGCTTAAGGGGGGGTGTTGGAGCATAACCCTAAATTACATTAGTTTATACCTAGATTAGACTCCTAGATCTTGGTTAATACATTCATTTACAATTTATTTCGCCTAATTTTTCCACATTGAGAAGAAGGGCACCTCATCCCTAGATTTTAGGGAAAATTGCTAATTTTAGATCAAGACTCAACTTCCGGTTCTTGATTTTCTCGATTTATTCTTGATTTTCTCGATTTATTCTTGATTTTATTGATTTATTCATGATTTATTCCAACTCCCCCATGCAAAAACTCATCTATTATTGGGGAATGCACACCTCCTCTTTGAGTGAGAGATTTATTCCTTAATTAATGATTTTTTCTGTTACTATTATTAGTAGCTACTATTTCGGGTCAGTTAAGTGAGTTGGAACTGCTTCTCTTGTCAGTTAAGTGAGCTTAAGTGAGCTAATGTGCATCACTTGACTCTTGTAGACATTAATGAGTGTGTGACATGTATCTTTAGTGGTCTAGGTCAAACTATGTGGTCTCCCTTAGCTTATGACACATATTTTAGCTATTTCTAGCTTTTTTTACTAGAATTTCTATGTTGGAAATTCTATATATTCACCTCCTCTCTTCTTTTTTTAGGATGGTTGCTCATGTATATTCATTTTTTATTAATATAATTCTTTGATTTATGGAGCAAAAACTTTCTCTCATCTCTTGAATATCAACAAATTGCATGTGTTCAATTTAACTAGAATTCTAGATCTATTGGGGTTTCTGTAGGAATTCTACAGCGAGGTAATGGGATATCCATTACAAATTTTAATATATTTCCCCAAAAAATATGAGTGTGGTTATTGTGATCAGATTATATCGCTCAGCAAAACAAGTATTGTGGAAAAAATTATCGCTATTTGTTCAGAATATCATTTCGTCCCAGACACAACTATCAGCCAACTTGCACAGAGCAACGACACTTACCCAATCAAAACCATTGGTGCAACTGTCACACTTGCGATAAAACATGTCTCGCAACACATTCTCCATATAAAATATGGAGATCCAGACAACGACAAGGCAATGGTACTGTTCTCCATATCCATTTTTTTCCTTTACTTTCACATGTCCATGCATCTCGATTATGTTACACAACTATTGCATTGTTCCATGTTGCAGCTACAATTGTTCGACACCTATTCAAATTTGTTTTCCTCAATGGAACAACAATTGCATAAAGGGAAATTTCCACTTATTCTCTTCAAAAATATAACAAAGAAAAGAGATGTTAAAGGAAGGATCTTTCACACAACCCAAGCAACATTTGTAACAGAATTGTGAACAGACATAGTACAGGATCTCAAGAAACTAACTAGCTCTACAATTGTTGTGCGTATACATCTACAATTTCATCTTCACTTTTCTCATACAAATTGCCTTCACCAATTTTCTGCAATTTTTCTTTTTTTTGTTGTGCAGTTGTATGTTATATTGTACAATATATTAACTACTATGTTCACGTGCCCAGGTTGAGGGTGTTTTGGTTGCAGCGAATGCATAATCAACCCCCTTCGACCATGTATGTGCCAAATGCAACTATCCTACTTCTGCCTCTTCTTTCATAAATGATGATATAATTGATTGTCTATGATGTAGTTAAAAATTCCTTTACATATATATATATATATGCATTGCCTCAATGTTGCAATCTGAACCGTGGGCAACACAATCATACATTGTACAATTAGACAGCCTTTGTTACAAGATGTGCTTCCTAGGGTAGCAGAATTGCCATATGAAGTATACATGTAGAGAAAGACAAACAATGTCTACATGATGCACGACTTTCGGATATATAGAAAATTTACCTTAAATGAGGACAATGCAATATTGCATATCGGCTGGAAAAAAAAAATCATATCAATCTTTGGGAGGAAACGAAAAAATATCATGTGTGTCTGTAATTTTTCTTCAATACCCAGATGAATGTTCGTCAGACTCGATTTCTTTGGAGTTTACATCTATGGCTGTAAAATTTTCTTTCTAGAGATTTTGTCTCTTTTTGTGCACTTGAAAAAACAAAGAGAATCTAACTACGAATCAAATTGTTGTTGTTATTTTCATGTTTTTTTGCATCTCCCAATAAGAATTTTTCATATTTGTTGGGGTGTACAAATGAAAAAAAAATGGTGGCTAGCTAGTTGGAGGAGTCTACACCTTTTCGGGTGCCCAAATTGGAAAAATGTTTTCCAACTATATAGCCATGGCAGGATTTCTGCATTTTTGGGGTACCCAAATAAAAAAGAAGATGATCTCCAACTATACATTTATGGTATGGTATATGCATTTTATCGATGCCCTAATTGAAAAAAAAGGGCTTGACATGGATTGAAGCATGAGCTTGAGATCTTCAGAACTCGCTATAGAGATTGGGGGGTTCGGGCATTGGAATTCATGCAGGCAGGTGCATTTGTTGTTGATGTACAAGCGCATAAGATTGTTCAGTCTAGAAATGGGAAGCATGAGGACAAGACCCATACAAAGTATCCAACTATGAATAAATCAGGCCCGTCCTTTGAACCGTCAAAATGGCTTTCTCCTCTGGGCATAACCATCAAGCATTTCCAATAATATTGGAAATTTGGCATTGTTAAAATTGGTAGTGATAGAACATGGCACTATCAGAAGCAAATGTCCATAGTGATCTTGCTTCATGGTAAAATAATAATTGACAGGTTTCTTGTTCTCCATTTTGGGGTTTTACTTTGTGTTGTCTTGTGTTTGGCACACTTTTGTTCATATCTCATGGCCCCGGTTATTTTCTTATGGGAACATATACCATATGTAAGAGAAAACCAATGCCATGTGTGTTTTTATATATATATCAAATTGTTTAATGCATAGGTCGATGCGTACTGCTCTATGGACCCTTGTGGGATCTCACTTGGTGGCTTTTGTGTTCATGTGTTGTCTTGTGCCTCGACTTTCAATACATTTGGTGTTTACTTGGCTCTTGGTTGTGTGCTTCGTTCTGGAAAATTAATGATACATTCAGGATCTTGGCAGTTTTTCTATAATCTTAAAGAATATACAGGACATGCTTTGCCTTTTAATATAATCTCTTTGATGCAAATGTAGTATGTGACTCATTTTAGCACTTTTCCTTGGTCGATGGACTTAGCAAAATTCATCTCCAGGAATATTTTGAAATAAAAGGATATATACTATGTGAAGTCCAATGGAAATACCATATCAACGACAGGACATTAAAATTCAAATTCATCTTGAACTTTAAATTCGTCGTTGTTATACTTGCGGTGAAGTTGACAGTACAAGAGTTGTGTTATCCTTTCCAAGTATTCATTTCAAGCATCATGCAATCTCTTTCGTGCATCGTTCGGTTGGCGCCTTTACGAAATCTCTAATCCTTAATCGCTCTTCGTCGTCACCACCACCTTCACACTTGTTATAAAAGTAGGACCGCAGAGCAATAAAATAAAACAAATGCGGAAACAAAACACAGAAGATACACAATACAAGAGAGACACAGATTTGCATGGTTCACCCAGTGTGGGCTACGTCCACCAGAGAAATTTCCAGGTCCTTCCTTTATTATTATCCAGCAAATGAAGGGATACAACCNACAGCAAAACTCGTTGTAACTTCCTCTTCTTTCTCTCACAGTCTCCTCTCTCAGAATACAATATTCGCCATCAAACATAGCCGCAATACATTTCCCTCATAAAAGAGGGTTGCCTTCTAGGGAAAAAAACCCTAACATAATTTCTACCATTAGATCTGTGACCTTATAATGAATAGTCCAGATTTACAATGAAATTACAATATACTTTTACAAGGCAATTTTTCCTTTGGGGGCCTGCTTGCCCCCGGACCCCGCAGAGGGGGTACCCCCCTTTGCACTCCCCCGCGTGGAAGAGTGTACATACTTCTGGGGTGTAAATACTTCATGGGGTATAAACACTATTGAAAGCAAGGACCTCTGAATCACGAAGATAATTAGGCTCCACATCCAACAACACTTTTTTCTAAATATGAAATTAGTAAGCTTTAATGGTAACAGCTCATTACGAACGAACCGTGGAGATTGTCACTGATCAGCGAAAGGCTTGAGGAGATTTTCCATTGATATGCATTAAACCAAGATTTGAGGAGGGTTATATTATCCCTTCTGAATTTTCATTTCAAACATCATCTGGAGCAAATAGAAATTCTTGTTAACTTATGGCAATAGTTCGACAACAGTTATGTCCAAATACATTAAACACCTTCTTTCATGATGACCAGAGGTTCCAGTACTCTGGGGCATATTCTTACTACTCATCTCCCTCCACCCATGAGAAAAAAAGGATATCGTCCCTTGGTGCACCGAGAGATATATTTCAAGCCAAAGAATTCCAAGGAAACCCCACCTGCTCAGACAACCTTCCCACCTGCATTGATGGATGGCGCAGAGGTTGATGCGGTCGATTTCAAGCCAGGATAAAATGATCTGATGAACGATGATGTGGAAATGGATGATGTCAATGCTGACGATGTTCCAACTCCTGCGCCCAAATTGAAATCAACCATAAGGGGGGGCACTTTCTGGCTCGGTGATGGAAACCCTGACAAGACCAAAAGAAGGGGTTTTAGAAAAGAAACCGATGTTGAATGCAATAGCCTCTTTGCAGCTCTTGAGTAGGAATTCCAGACGTCCAAATTAGTTCGTTCTGGGCAGAAGTCTTTCTCTGTAAGGAAATGATCTCTTGATGCTCCCAGAGATATATTTCAAGCCAAAAAATTATTCAATTGTTGTACCACTCTCTTGTTCTCTGGATATACAATTAACATCTTAGGGGATGAGGACTAGAACTCCCACTGGTGCAAGGCATCTTCCAACTACTCATCTCCTTCCGCCTAGAAAGGACTAATTTGGGCCTCTAGAATTGCTTGTGCATCCTATGTCCCTGAAGTCTTCGAATGTGAGGAGATGGTATCTGGGTGTTTCCTAACTTTCATCTTCTTCCTCATGGGAAGCTTGTGAGAACTATCAATTTTACAGCGAAGATGGGTTCTTATGTCCTCCCGCGTTTGAAAAATTATGGGTTTCTTTCTTGCTGGGGTTGCAACGTTGGAGCGATGCCAGCATCAAGATCAGGAGTGTTGTTCACCTGCTTCAAGCCAAGGATTTATTCCACTGCAGAACCACTCTCTTGTTTCTTTGTCGCCTCAGGTCTTTCACAAGATATTGAGATTGTGGCAACAAACATTGACCTTCCAAGGAGAAGATTGCAAGGATTTCCTAGAAAAAAGGATGGCTCCTGCATGTTGTAGATCATGTGCCTGTGTTTATGACAAATATGTTCAATGTTTTGGTGCAAAGAACTCGGTCCAATTTCTATGGATATATATGCATTGCCCAATATTTTTTTTTAAATGGATTTACTATTAAAAAAAATTCCTTGGAGTCTTGGTTGTTGCTTCTTTGTTGAATTTAACACCTCTTCTCATTGGCATGGTCCGATAGTCTCGTAGTTCTTGAATATTGTATTGGATCAAGTAATTTGATCTAATATGGAGCATTTAACAATTATATGACAATGCATTGTGTCGATCCCATCAAGCTTTTATGGAAACAAAAATGAATTTCAAACAGTTTCAAACCAACATTCAATTCTATTCATAATGCAAATAGAACATAGCAAGACCAAATCACAATGCGCTAGTCGAGGCCCCACCCTAGAAATTTTGTTTTCATCTCATCCTTGCTAAGCAAACGATTTCTTATTTCCCTTCCGCTTCCTTGCTTCCTTTACTCTGAAAGGGAACATTTTATTAGTTGTCCATCCCCTTGCCTTTATTTCAGCACTTTTCACTTTATTAATGAAATTACCAAATTTCTTGTTCGCGAATAAAATAAAATAAAACTGATATATGGTGGTTGTAGTCAAATGGGACTATGAAATCAACTACAAAATTAAAATTCAAGATCACCATTGTTGTTTCTAGACATGCAATTATTAAGCTTCAATGCTAACAACCCATCATGCAAGAAGTTTAATGCTTAAGTTAATATGTCAAAGTCATGGAAGAATGTTTCAAGAACACAATTACTCCCACAAGTTTTAATAAAAACTAATGTTTAACAAATCATTTTCTCACACCCTTTTTAATGGTACAAGCAAAATAGAAAACGAGTAAGTGGATAAAATATTGGACTAGAAAATGATGGTTTTGCAACAATGGGACTTGTTTGAGACCAATTCCCTCTTACGAAAATTACCCTCTACTTTTCTATTTTCCAACTCTTTTATCCCCTTCTTTTCCCTCTTCTATACTTAACCAAATTCCCCTTCTTTTCTCTCTTATATACTTAACCAAATTCCCCTTTCTTTTTCCCATGCAGTTTCTCTTTCTGGTTACTTAGTCCTTTTTTTCTGAAAATGTCTTGTTGCGCGGGTTGGCGGATTCATGGGTTCACATTTTCATTCATTCTTTTATATCGCGATTCCGACCGAGTGCTTCCACTTTCCATACCTAGCCAATTTTTCGATCGCATGTTCCCGCCCAGGCAATCTGTAAATTGCACTTCAATTGTTTTGTGACCTGCAAACAACACTCTGGCTTCTCTAATATGCAAATTTACTTCCAGACTCCCACATCATCCCCTCTTTCATGTTACACATTTTGCACTGAAATGTTTCAATACATACAATTTGACCATCGGGGCCTCACGTCTCCTTGGGAACCCTTGTCACCCTATTTTGAAGCCCGTCTGACCGCTTTCCACACTTGGCCATTTCTTAGAATCTCTTTCACAGATCGTTGGGTTGGCAGGTTCAGGAAATTTCCAATTTCTAGTCATTGTTTTTTGTGCCCACCACCTTCAGACTTCTTTCCAAGTATATGCAATAAGTATACAACTTCTCCAGAAACATACAGAAAATATATTTCCAAGAAATGGAATATCTATTACAGATTTGAATATATCGGCCCTTCTTTTCCCTCTTCTATACTTAACCAAATTCTCGTTTATTTTTCCCCTCTACTTTTTTTTTCTAGTTACTTAGTCGTTTTTCTGAAAATGTATCAATGTGTGGGTTGGTGAACTCATGGGTTCACATTTTCACTCCTTCTTTTATATTGTGACTCCAACCAACCGCTTCCCATTCCATACCTAGCCACTTTTCAGATCACGGATTCCTGGTCAAGCAGGCTCTAGATTTCACTTCCATTGCTATGTGACCTGCAAACAACACCCGGACCTCCGTGACATACAAATTTACTGCCGGACTCCCACATAATACCCTCTTCCGTGATACACAGTTTTCACTCAAAAGTTCTGAGACCTGCAATTTGACCTTCAAGTCCTCATGTCTCCTAGGGAACTATTGTCACCCCATTTTGAAGCTTGTGCGTCTGCTTTCCATATTTTGCCATTTCTTGGAATCTCTTTCGCGCCTCCAATTCCATACTTACCCGACTTTTTTGCTTGCAGGTTCCCAGACAGGTGGACTACACTTCCAGTGTTCCTTGATCTGTAAACAACCCCTCAACTTTCGCGATATACAAATTGACTTCCAGACTCCTACATCAACCCCTCTTCCGTACAGTTACACAGTTTCCACTCAAAATTTTTGATACATACAATTTGACCGTCGAGGCCTCACGTCTCCTCGGGAACCCTTGTCACCTTATTTTGAATCTCGTCCCACCGCTTTCCACATGGCCATTTCTTGGAATCTCTTTTGTAGATCGTCGAGTTGGCAGGTTCAGGCAATTTCCAATTCCTATATGTTGTTTCCTGTGCCCGCCACCTTTGCACTTCTTTCCAATTATATGCAATAAGTATACAACTTCTCCAGAAACATGCAGAAAATATCTTTCCAGGAAAAGGGATATCTATTACAGATTTGAATATATTGGCCCTTCTTTTCCCTCTTCTATACTTGTTCTTCCCCATCCCCGACACCTTCTCACTTGTTTATAATAAAAAATTGTTTATTAAAACACACACACACACACACATATATATATAAAGACATATAATTTGAGCGTTGAGCGCTTACATCTCCTTTGTATCCCTTGCAACCCTACTTTCAAGCCCGTTTGACCATTGTTCATACTTATGTATATATAAAAGAGTCTTATTTATAATAAAAAATAGTGTTTATAAAAACATAATTATATATATATATATATATAACCTCTCCTGAGAATCCCCTGTAACCCTACTTTGAAACCCATCCTACTGCTTTTCACACTTGGCCATTCCTTACTTGCATTTCCCTGTCCCCGTCACCTTCACACTTGTTTATAATAAAAAATTGTTTATAAACACACACACACACACACACACACACACACACACACACACACACATATATATATATTATAAAGACATATAATTTGACCATCAGGTGCTCACATCTCCTCTGTATCCCTTGCAACCCTACTTTCAAGCTCATATGATCATTGCTCATACTTATGTATGTATAAAAAAAGTGTTATTTATAATAAAAAAGATTGTTTATAAAAACATAATTATATGTGTGTGTGTGTGTAAGGTATTATTTCTAAGTATGTAATTAGCAATCTTTAATGCTAAACCAATATTTGAGGAGATCTCTCATTAATACGCATTAAACCAAGATTTTTGGAGGGTTATATTACCCCTTCCGAGTGTTAATTTCAAACATCATGGAATGTCGTTCGCGCGTCATTGAATTTTCAATCCTTAATTTCTGAAAATGAGCCCAACCGACCATTTCTCTATTCTATACTTAGCCACTTTCCCGGAATTCCGCAAATATACAAACTGGTCGTTGAACTGCCCCATCATGCCCTATTTCGTTTTACGCATTTTGCAGTCAAAAAATTTGAGACATAAAATTTGACCGTCAGACACTCACCTCTCCTAAGTATCCCTTGTAACCCTATTTCAATCTTGTCCAACCGCTTTTCATACTTGGTCATTCCTTACTTGCTCTTCCCCGTCTCCGTCACCTTCGCATTTTTTTA
>ML792422.1:88846-104035 GCA_009831015.1 Picea engelmannii | reverse complement strand
TGTTCCCAAGCCTAGCAGGTCTGTGAACGCTTCCGTAGTCCATAATTTTCTCTCCTGCAGACTTGACTTTCTTCGAACGATCACTTGGGTTTAATCAATATCTTATGTAGTAATGGACCACAAATTTATGATGAATGGTGAATTGTGGAGGCACGAACTCTCTCGTATATTTCCACAACTGTAGTTCCTCGAGCTATCAGAGCTGAAGTTCGAATCTCCTCAACAGACAAATCATGATGTTCTCCTTCGATCTATCAAATCCTAACATGTCATTAAGGATTTGCTCTAGACTGGGGTCTCCATTTCAAATCTCCTCAGCATACAATTCATGCATAGCCTGGGCAAGATCCTTGGGAAACTGTAAAGATTGGTTGTACTTTCACTATTACATTAGACGGTAGATTCAAAAAATGGTTTGGTGATGGCCGCAAAAAATTTGAAAGTATTGTGGCGGAATCGTAAGATAGATGGCACTTAACCTTAAACGACCAACAACATAAATAATAGATTTTGAAGGTAACATGGCTGAATAGTAAGACAGATGGCACTTCACCTTATACAACTAACAGCAACAATAATGGATTTTGAAGGTAATGTGGCAGAATCGTAAGACATATGGTGCTTAACCTTTACACGTCCAACCGTAGAAATATCAGTGACCGAGTTTTATATTAATGACGGGTGAGCACTTCAATGACAAGTCGGTACTTAAACCATAAACCGTTTTCACATGGAGTTGTAATCTCTTCCTCAATAACACATTCTTCTTCATCATCATTTGCCAATGTTTCTTTATGTACTGCTAAAAAAAAAAAAGACTATTTCTTATCGTGGAAGCGTTTCAGCTCTTGACGTCATTGGTGTCCAGGAAAGAAGTCCAAAAATGTGTTGAACATAAATATTGACTACCAAATGATGGTATCTTCATATTCAATCTTTTTATCTTCTTATCAGCAATGAGATGGTTATTAGTCAAAGAGAATGGTATGGTATAAGCTAAATGCATTGCACCTAAAACAAAACATCTTCTTTGTAATCGGTGGTTTCCAGAAGAACGAGCATGTCGTTCACATTAATGTATTTTTTATTAAATACAATTTGGAATGTGTGGAGGATATGCTCGTGCGTAAGATGCCAAACATGAGATTAGCCTGTACTGATTGTTGATTTTTTAATCTAAGTTATTGCATTTTGTAAGCTTCACTTTAGATATATGAAGTGTCCACTTTACTGCTTAATCAATTGTTATAAGCAGACCTTTACATGGGTTTTATGGAGAGAGTGAGAACTATTGGAAAATATGATAAAATGAAATTTTTAATAATAATTTTTAAGATTTTGTTAGATTTGAAAATCTTAAACTTAAAGGTATTATAATAATATACTCATTATGAGCTCAGCATGTCACTTGCATAATTGAATTTGGGTAGGGAGGTTAACAATCATTCCTCCAAAAAAAGAGTATTTAGGAGGTTTGGTGTTTCAATGGTTATTTCAAGTGGAAGATTTTTCCTCATCCTTCTATAAGTGAATTATGTAAGCACTATAGATGGAATTGCATTCTTGAGAGCTTTTCATTGGGAATTAACGAGTCATTATACACAACAACCACCCTCCATTTTTTTCTTATTCTAATAGTCCTTGAAAAAATTAAAACACTAAAAATTGATTTAATGATGAATGTGTATTTTATCCTTGCTAACAAAACTTTTGAAGTATTCATTTTCCATCCACAATCAAAATCTCTAATCTTTAAACAAGATAACCACCCTAATACACTTCAGTGTTCCTTTTCCCCTACTTTGGGAGTATGCTAGTTTATATCAGTGATTTTTTATTAGTTTGTCTTACACATGACAACCAGATCTGCTAGGGGGTGTGTGAGCAAATTTCCGACCAATCCAGAATTTGATTTTCTGAAACTCAAACTACCCTTGAAAATCTAACCACATTCAAGTCCATTTTTTTGGACAGGTCTGTTTGCTCCCGAATTAGAATTAGCCTACTCCGTTTAGAATGTTTCACCTTTGTAAAACTTCACAAACTTTTGGTCAACTATTTATTAATATGCAGTCAAGTGATCCATGGATTGCTATATTAGATATATGAGGATTAGTACAAACTCTTTCTTATTTTTTTTAACTTGAAAATACATATATATTTAAAGAAAAAAGCAAAGTCCATGAAGTATTTCTTTATAGGTATAGAAGACTATTGAATATGTGCACTACACATAGACCATTCTAGCAATAGTTTTACCAATCAATACCAATACCACTTCAACATAACTACTTTCACTTTCGTTAACTTTACAATATCTAAAAAATTATATTTTAAAAGCAGCAACTAAATTGCCTTATTTTTTTTTAAAAGCAACAACTAAATTACAAATTTGGTACTTACAACTTCTTCCCAAAGTATACATGCTTAAGAACATTGTTGATAAATATGATAACTGTTTTTGGTAATTTTGAAATTTAAATTGAGTTTTCTAAAAAATAATAAAAATTAAAGCTATGAGTTTACAGAATTAAAGGGAAAAAATCATTTTTTTTAAAAGCAGCAATTAAATTACAAATTTGGTACTTACAACTTCCTCCCAAAGTAAACATGCTTAAAAACATTATTGATAAATATGATAACTGTCTCTCATAATTTTGAAATTTAAAATAGGTTTTCTAAAAAATAATGAAAATTAAAGCTATGAGTTTACAGAATTATTGGAAAAAAATTATTTTGATAATTGTATTATTTTGAATTTTAAAATGGGTTTTCTAAAAAATAATAAAAATAAAAGCTATGAGTTTACAAAATTAAAGGAAAAAAATTATTTTTTTATAGGTTTACTTCAATTGTAAAAATAAATATTAGTTGGATGAAAAATAAAATCCCACAACCAATAAATTCTCACATTATATGTTTTTAATAAATTCACATCTTATATTTTTAATAAACTTACTGTTAGATAAATTGGAAATACATGAAAAAATTATGTTCCTCATAATTATTAATTGTTGAATGTTTTGCATTCAACAAATACCCACTTTGCATACTTTTAATAAAACCAACCTCCATAAAATAAAGTAAAAATACATAAGTAAAATTTGTTTCTTCATATATTTTTATTTTTAGTGTATCTCACAATGAATTTATTAAAAATATGCAGCATAAACACCTAAACTTAATTCCACATTCAACTAGTGAAATAAAATTATAAGATAAGAAAAAAATATAAAGGAAAAAATAAATTATCCTTATGAATGATAGCATAATCATATACACTGTATTATGAATTTTATTGAAAATTTGAAAACATATTTTTAATCTCAAAAAAAATTTAATAAAAATATACATTTTATTTTACAATATTTTTAATAATAAAATTATATTAAAGATCATTATTTTATTGATTCTAATTAAAAACTTTTTAAGAACTATCTTTAATCTCACAACTTTTTTTTAATGCAAATAAGTCAAATTTTATTTTACAAAATATGAAATAGTTTCATAAAACAATGTTGTTGAGAGTTCTACCTCCATAAATAAAATTTACAAGAAGCATTAAGCATAAGACAGATAGATTGACCAAAACATAGCCCTAATTTATCCCAAATTCTATATGAGTTGAGTGTCTCTCAGAGTACTACAATAAGCATTAAATATAAGAGAGATAGATTGACCAAAACACAGCCCTAACTTATCCCAAATTCTATATGAGTTGAGTGTCTCTCAAAGTATTACAATAAGCATTAAGCATAAGACAGATAGATTGACCAAAAAACAACCCTAACTTATCCCAAATTCTATATGAGTTGACTCTCTCTTGGTATTAACACAACCCTAACTTATCCCAAATTCTATATGAGTTGATTGTCTCTCAAAGTATTATAATAAGCATTAAATATAGGACAGAAGATTGACCAAAACGCAGCCCTAACTTATCCCAAATTCTATATGAGTTATCCCAAACTCTATATGAGTTGATTGTCTCTCAGAGTATTACAATAAGCATTAAGCATAGGCCAGATAGATTGACCAAAACACAACCCTAACTTATCCCAAATTCTATATGTGTTCACTATCTCTCAGAGTATTACAATAAGCATTAAGTATAGGACAAATAGATTGACCAAAACACAACCCTAACTTATCCCAAATTCTATATGAGTTGACTGTCTCTCAGAGTATTACAATAAGCATTAAGCATAGAACACATAGATTGACCAAAACACAGTCCTAACTTATCCCAAATTCTATATGAGTTGACTGAAGTATTTAGGTTTTCAGAGTTAGTCATAGTGTAGAGTATTTAGGTTTTCAGAGCTAGTCATAGTGTCAGAGTACTTTCTGGGATTGTGTGAAAATTTAAGAAAGTTCCACTAACCAAAACACAACCCTAACTTATCCCAAATTCTATGGGATTGTGTGAAAATTTAAGAAAGTTCCACTAACCAAAACACAACCCTAACTTATCCCAAATTCTATATGAGTTTACTATCTCTCAGAGTATTACAATGAGCATTAAGCATATAACAGATTTAGGTTTTCAGAGTTAATCATAGTGTAGAGTATTTAAGTTTTCAGAGTTAGTCATAGTGTCAGAGTACTTTCTAGGATTGTGTGAAAATTTAAGAAAATTCCATTGACGAAAACACAACCCTAACTTATCCCAAATTCTTTTTGAGTTGATTGTCTCTCATAGTATTACAACTAGCAGAGCCGCAAAGTGGTTGGTGAACTCTGAAAGGCGATGCCAAAGCTAGGCAATCATATGGTGGTACAGTAATTTTTTAATATGATTAGCTAAATGTTAAAAAGTAAACAGGTTAACTGATGCATTCAAAAATACAAGGAAGTTATGAAGAGTAAATCACATTCATTGATTTGGGAGGACGACTAAGAATATGCCAACATCTTCAATTGTTAGCCATCAGATTAGAATTTTAGATTAAAAGGTGATTAATTGTGCCCATCTCCAATAGGTATGTGCCTTTCGGCGTAATAAGCATTAAGCATAGAACAGATAGATTGACCAAAACACAGCCCTAACTTATCCCATATTCTATATGAGTTGACTATCTATCACACTATTTAGGTTTTCAGAGTTAGTCATAGAGTAGAGTATTTAGGTTTTCAGAGTTAATCATAGTGTCAGAGTACTTTCTTTTCTGGGATTGTGTGAAAATTTAAGAAATTTCCACTGAAAATTTTCGTTTAGTAAATTGTATGTTTTATATTAAAAAAAAAAAAATATATATATATATATATATATATACACTAACACTATGACTTTTTATCCAGAAAGTATTGTAACACTATGACTGAGTCTTGTTCTGCAGTCACGAAATCAGCTCCGGGCTTTTTCTTCCCCACCGCTGGCACGGATCTCGATCTGTGACTAATTAAGTGATACTTATTTTCACCCTAACCCCACGAACCAAGCTGTGTGAACTGACGCTGCGAAGGATGAATAGCATCAAGGTATCTGCTGATATGCCTGGGACCGTTTGTTGAGAGTCTCGTCTAACTGCCTACACGCTGAGTAATCAGTTAAGAAGAGGTATTGGGCAGCCCTGATGAATGCCCGTAAGGAAGTGGATCTCTCCCCAACCCGAGAAAAGAGTTTGATTCCCATACTTCCTTCCTTCTACTTCCATCTCCCATCTATCCTTCTAATTCCATCTCCCATTCTTCCTCCCATTCAATATTTCCCGTACTTCCGGCGCCTCCTTCAGGCAGGTAAGGAAACAAACCGACCGTAAGCTCAGCATAGAATAAACTTTAAAGCCCTTCGTCTACAAAGGAAACATTCGATATCAATTATTATAAATCCATGCATCTAAATAGCAGAAGTTCTCCAGAGCACGAATTCAAACAAAACTATTATCAACACATGGAGAACAACGTGCCTTGAATGTTACAATTATTATAAATCCGCGCATCTAAATAGCAGAAATTCTCCATAGCTTGCATCACGAATTCAAACAAAGCTATTATCAACACATGGAGAACAACGTGCGTTGAATGTTTCCAGATTTCAGAGTGTTGTTAATGTTGGCCAGGCTGGAGGATAGTGCGAATTGAATTTGTTCCTAGTCTATCTGTTAGACTTTTTTGCCCTCGGCGTTCGCACCTCCGACGTACTCGACTTCCACCCCTCGTCCCGGCGACTCTACTCTCCCGTGCGGTTTCCATTCCGTTTTCGTGTTCTGTTTTACGGCACCCAGCGCCTTTTCGATGGAGAAAACATTCCGGCAGGGTCCCTCTCGGCTCGTACCTTACCTCTAACGCCAACACGCATTACAACTTGTCACCTCCGTCGTCCCAGCTAATATTTTCAAAACCTCTGACTCCCGCTCATTTCCCTGCGATGCCAGGCTTTGTTGGTCAAACACAATTTAGAGATGGCAGGTTTCTCTGCATTAAGGTAAGGGCAGCTATGTAGAATTATATTGATGTGTTTCGAGATCGAGCCCGTGGCCGTGGATACTGCGACGAGTAAGCGCTCTCTGGAATTATATTCAACATTACCGGAAGTGAATCCCAACCGGCGACACAGACAACTTTGAAGAATTCTTTGCTCTGCTACAACGAATCGCTACCACGGAGAGGCACTGTTTCAGGAGTCGCGGGGCTCGTCGGCAAGAGCCCACCGCAAAATGCATCGAGGTGGGGAAGGCCGATGATACCAAAGCCGTAACGTCTCAAGCGTCGTGGCGACCTTCATTGAGTGGGAGGATTTTTCACCGAAACCATGTGTAAAAGGGGTTTTTTTTGGTTTGTTTTCTTTCCAACGGCGACTAATTTTCCAAACCAGTTTTTTTAACAGTTTTTTTATTTTTGAGTTTTGTAGAGTTTCATATGGGACGAATTATTTTAATTCACACAAAGAATATTCTAGCCCAGCTAAGTTATGGATTCATTTTTCCTTATCAATCGGTGACTTTAAATGAAGCCAACAAATGTTTAAATTTAAAATCATTAAAAATTCAAATATGAAGTTCGTTGATTAATAAATTTAACTAGCACAGCCACTTAAGTTGATTAACGCTGATAGGCGGCTTCAGACTTAAGAGTCAGCTGCGTCAGATTCAAGAGTGGCTGATGAATCTAAGAGTCTGCCCTTTCAGGTTCAAGAGTAGCTGATGAATCTAAGACTCTGCCGCTTCAGATTTAAGAGTTGGCTGCTTCAGATTTATAAATATATCCCCAAAATAAAAAGCTTATATGCAACAAATGTGGAATTCAAGAGTCTGTTGCTTCAGATTCATAAATATATCTCCAAAATAAAACAAGTAAGTGTAACAATATGACACTTTAATCCTGGTTAATTAGGTAAATTTGGCAATCACTAGTTAGGGCAGCAAATTATTAATCATATTAAGTAAATGTGAAAAAGTAAACAAATAAGCATTTATAAATGCAAGGAAGTTATCAATATTAAATTTCATTCATTGATTTGAGAGGACGACTAAGAATATGCTCAATTGATTAGAATTTTAGATTAAAAGGTGATTAATTGTGCCCATCTCCAATAGGTATATGTTTTTCAGCATAATTAGTTGTAATTGAAATTTATAAAAATAAATTTTAAATTAAAAATATTTATAATAGATAGATCTAGATGTTTTATTTGAAAATAATAATAATAATAATCTATTTTTAAGGTCACGGCCAAGCCAGCACACCAAATTGGTGTATGAGACCCCCTTGTTTGTGGGAAAAGGGACCCCTCTCCGCCCACCGATTTGAGGCCCACTCAATTAGTGAATTTATTATTTTTTTTTAATAAAAATTATGTTTTTTTTGAGTGATATGTTATTTTTCTTTTAAATATAATGCATAAGTTATTTAAAAAAAATTATGTTTTTTAAAAGTGATATGTTATTTTTCTTTAAATATAATGCTTAAGTTGGAATTTTAAATATAATGCATAAGTTTGTATAGCGGTATTTAATTAGTTTGTGTGATTCTTTATTTGTGATTTTTTTTTATTGTTGATTTTTTTTATTTTTTTATTTTAAAAAGTCATTAAATCTTTAAAATTATGATGTCTAGCATTAAAACTAGATTTGAGGACCTTCATTATTATTTGTAGTGTGTGAATCTCAATACATTACATAATTTGTTTTCAAGATTATGATAAAACAAAATACTTATGTATTTTAATAAAATAGAATAAAACTAGAAACTAGAAAACAATTTTTTCATAAAAGCTACAAAATCCTATGTTAACACTCAAAATAAATTATGTGAGGTTTAAGTTTAAATTTGGTTAATTGTAATTATAATTTTTGGTTAGTGTTAAGAGTTTGTAAACTAGTTTTTAACATAAAATAATTTTCATTATGATTTAGAAAGGTTTGAGATTTGTAAAAGGACATTTACCTTTTTAATTTGATCAAAATGAGCTAAATAATATGTCAATGGATTTAGCTAGAGTGGTTGGGTAGCATGATTGTTGTATGTGTAAAATTTCAAATCCCACCCAGTTTCAATATTTAATATTCAGAAATTTAACACGGTGATTTTTTGTCTAACAACGACCCTAGAAAAACCCACAAGGGGAAAACCAGTGAGAGAGGGAGTTTCTATTATTTCAGAGGTCAAAGGAAATGTCTTTTACAATAGTCAATAATTTCATAAATTTAATACAGACTTATCTCGAAAAATATGCCAAGCTTTGTCTTCAAAATGCTGAGCCAAACTCCTCGAAATTCGTAACAGAATTTCCTGTCCAAATACACAAGTCATCTCCTTGATTTATGTGCCCTCTTTGACTATATGACCACCTTGAAAAATGTGCAAAACTATAACAGCACAAATCTATGCAATAAATGCTTGTACGACCCGCCTTGGGAACTGTGCCAAAACTCAAAAAAAACACACAGCAAATTTCTCGATTTCTGTGCAGCAATAAACAACAATACGGACTGCTAAAATCCGTACAGTACGGCCTATTCCTCTTGATGTACCTTGCTCCTCGATTTCTGTGCTTTTTTATTGTACGGCATCCTTAAAAATATGTACAGTACGGTCCTCCTTCAATGTCGTACCTTGCCTCGATTTCTGTCCCAACTTTCAAGTTGTAAGGCCTCCCAAATCCATATAGTACGACCTGTAATTAATGGTGTACTCTCTCCTCGATTTGTGTGCCAATGCTAGCCTTGGAGTGTTCTCTTAGCAATAAAAATCTCCTCCTCAAGTCTACTCCACTTCTCCTTTCTCAACTCTCTCTCAAAAATGTTGAACAACCCAAGAATGGGTGCGCCCTCCTACCCTAATCGACCTCATGAGGGAAGGTGAAGAGTCATCTCATCCGACGGTTGAGATTAGATGAGATCAAGGGTGTGAATTAAATCACTTAAGTTACCCACTTTCCCTAAGTCCAAAAAGTCACATTTTAATTCGTCTCTCACAAATTAAATGACTAGGGTCCATATTAGGCACTTTCTCACCCCTTAGGCACCTAAGTGATTAGACACACTTGCCTAGGTACTTTTTGATTATTTTAACACTCCCTCTTACCGAGGAAAGTGTTACTCACCACTCCAGGCTTGTCCCTGAAGAATACAAACTTGTCTTTGCCCAAGGCTTTGGTGAGTATATCTACAACTTGCTCATCTGTAGATATGTATTGTAGCTCAACTGCTCCTCTCTGAACATAATCCCGGATGAAGTGATATTGAATCTCAATGTGCTTAGACCTATCGTGAAAAACTAGATTCTCTGAGAGTTTAATGCAACTCTGATTATCATAGTAAATCATAGTAGGCCTCAACTGCACACCAAACAATCCCACCAACAACTTGTGAAGCCAAAGAGCCTCACAACTGGCCTGACTGGCAACCATATACGCAACCTCTTCAAAACTCAAAGCCATTGACTTTTGCTTCCAACTGAACCAAGACACAATTGTTGATCCCAATCTGAAACAATACCCAGAAGTACTCTTCTGGTCATTGACACATCCTGCCCAATCTGAATCTATGTATCCCACCAATCGAACTCCATTCCCTCTCAAATAGTCCAGACCATAATCCATTGTACCACAAAGGTACCTGAGCACATATTTT
The DNA here is from genome assembly GCA_009831015.1 of Picea engelmannii. Taxonomy (NCBI): domain Eukaryota; kingdom Viridiplantae; phylum Streptophyta; class Pinopsida; order Pinales; family Pinaceae; genus Picea; species Picea engelmannii. The sequence continues at coordinate 93,959 of ML792422.1, read as the reverse complement.
GTTGCCACCCAATGCACTCTCCTAAGGTCCACCATGAACTGACTAAGATTATTGACAGCAAAACAAATAGTTGGCCTGGTATTGACCAAATACATCAAAGAACTAATCAATTGATGATATAAAGTGGAATCAACCAACTGTGAATCAGAAGCATGAAGCTTCTTCCAATTGGTAATCATGGGAGTGGTCATGGGCCTACAATCCTCCATCTAGAATCTCCTCAGAATGTCACAAGCATACTTCCCCTATCCCAGGAAGATATGTCCAGGCTCCTGTCAAACCTCCAATCCCAAAAAATAGAGCATCAGTCCAATATCAGTCATCTCAAACTCTGAAGCAAGGCTCTCCTTACAGCTAGTGATGAGTCTCTTTGCCCCTGTAATGAAAAGATCATCCACATATAGCAAGAGTATGAGAGGATCGTCTCCAACCACAATGAAGTATAGGTTGGGATCCGCCTCACTCTTCTTAAATCCCAACTGCTGCAAGTAGGCATCAATCCTCGAATACCAAGCTTTGGGAGCTTGTTTCATCACATACAATGCCTTCTCCAGTCTGCACACATGAGAATCTCTCCCATGCACCTCAAAGCCCAATGGCTACTCAATGTACACCTCCTCTTGTATGAGACCATTCAGAAATGTGGTCTTCACATCCATCTGATGGATCTTCCAACCCATCTCTGTTGCAATAGAGATCACTGACCTGATCGAGGTATATTTAGAAATCGGTGAGAAGGTCTCATCATAATCAACTCCCTTAACCTGTGAGAACCCTCGAGCCACAAAGCGAGCTTTGTACTTTTCAATGCTACCTTTTGCAGCATACTTGAGTTTATAAAGCCACCTGGAAGTCACCACTGACTTCCCCTCGGGTCTAGGAACAATCTCCCAAACATCATTCTTCATGATGGAATTGTACTCTTCCATCATGGCATCTCTCCAAACCTATCTACCAGTAGCCTCCTCAAAAGTGGAAGGCTCAGACTCCCGGATACTGCTCACCATCGTGATGTAGCTGCAAAATCTCTTGGGAGGTTTACTCTCCCCCACAACCTGTCTGGGATTCCCCATTGAACCTTGTGCCTCTGTCAAAGTATCATGAAGCCACTTGAGCTTCCTCCTCTTTGAATTAGTGTCCTGTGGAGGGGACTCTCCCTACTCAAGCCCATCACCTGAAGACTGTGACCCTGAAGTAGAATCTGGAGAACTCGATCCTAAAACCTGTGGACCAATAACCTATGATCCTGACATCTGTGGCCCTGTAACCTGTGGACCAGCCGTCACTGAAACTGGTGGTCCCAAACTCTATGTCACTAAAGTCTATTGTGGACTTACCTGAATCTGAGGTGTTGACTTCTCACCCTTCTCTATCCCTTGTGACTTCCTAAAGGCTCCATCCTCCCCAAATCTCACATTCCTTCTCAAAATTGTCTTCCTCGAGGAAGGGATGTATATGCGGAAATCCTTTGAAGTCTCACTATACCCAACAAATATCCCCTTCTATGTCGTGGATTCTAGCTTTGTCCTCTTCTCAGAAGGGACATGTGAATATGTAAGGCAACCAAAATCCTAAAGTGCCCCACCTCAGACTTCTTCCCAGAGAAAGCCTCCTCGGGAGTCATACTCCCCACTGCCCTGTGTGGACTCCTGTTCTACATATAAACTGTAGTGTAGCATGCCTCGGCCCAAAGAAAAAGTGGCATCCCATGATCATGTAGCATGGCTCTCGTAGCCCCAACTATGGCCTTGTTCTTCCTCTCAGCAACCCCATTCTGTTATGGGTTGTAAGGAATAGTCAACTCTCTCTTGATGCCCTCTCCTACACAAAAGTCTGTGAACTCCTTGGAGGTATACTCACCCCCATTGCCTGTCCACAGAACTTTGATTTTCTTCCCAGTCTGGTTCTCCACAAGAGATTTGAACTCTTGGAACCAATTGAAGACCTGTCCTTTGGTCTTCATGAAGGAAATCCAATACTTCCATGAGAATTCATCAATGAATATGACATAGTATAAACAACCAATCAAAGATGTCAAAGACATCAGGCCACATACATCAAAATGAATAAGATCAAGGATACTTGTTGCTCTACTGCCACTGCTTGGAAAAGAAGTCTTGGTGTACTTTCCCAAATCACACCCCTTGCGCAACTCCTAGTGCTTTGTACTGAAATCTGGAACTCTAGTCACAATATCCCTCAATATCCTCATAGCCCCATAATGCAAATGAGCCATACACCTGTACCATAGCTCACAAAGATCATTGTTGTTAGTAGAATGACATAATGCACTCGTTGGTTGGAACATGAGCTTGTATAGCTTCTCATGTCAAGTCCCAATCACTTTGGCTGAAGTGATATTGGACCCCTTGGGGAATATGAGCACCTGCCCATCACGGAACAACACCTCGTAACCCCTCTCCTCAATAGCAGAAACTGAAACCAAGTTCTTCTTCAAGCCATGAACATATAGGACCTCTCTCAACAACATGGGAGGTAAAGACTCCCTCTAAAAAGATCTTTTCCCACTACCAACTGCCTTGACCACTGTAACACACCTGACTCCTAGGTTCTCTTTTAAGGGGTGGGGTATCAAAATTTTGTTTCCCTTAACTCTCTCTAGGTTCCCCTTTCACCAAAGTGCAGGTTCTTCCAAACTCGTGGGCTCTTTCCTAGCCCCTTTGGAGGATTTGAACAGCAGACGCTAGCTTTCCATGCTAGGCCCCTTATTTCATATGACCTCATGTTGTGACCCGGCGCCTACTCAAAGGGCGCTTTGGAACTTCGGGCTTCGAGCATTTTCACTTCACCACTCGCCAATTCGTCTTAACTTCGAAGTGGAGAAGTTCTGAAATGACGGGAGAGGAATCAACAGTCCCTTCTCCCTTTCCAGATCAACGACCCACCGAAACTTCAGGCTCATATGCTTTGGCCAATTCCAAAACACTTCCCCTCGAGTCTTTCAGAGTGCCAAGTCTCTTGACTACGCGATATTATGCCACGCGTCCCTAGAACATCAACGGTTCTAATTTACTTCAGGATTATGCTCTTCGACGAATTCCCAACTACTCACAACCGCAAACCTCTGAAGTGCAATCCTTTCGGAGTGTCGAATCTTCTGACACCTGTCCTCTGATATCGATGACTCAGGTGGACTCTGGCCTCTGGGCCTTCGGGAGTTCTTTCTCCTCCAACTCCACTTCCTTCCGGAGTGACTTTTCTCCAAAGTGGTAGATCTTTTGCCACGCATCCTCCTTCGCGAACGTCTAAGATGACTTCGAGAATCTAGCCTTCGGGAGTCCTCACACCTCCACTCTTAAACTCTTCCAGAGTACTACTGCTCTGGAGTGTGGGATCTGGCGACACCTTTCCTTACCAATGAACGGCTCAGTTCTGTTCAGGCTCTCGACTCTTCGGGAGTTTTCTCCACTCTACTCTCTTCTTTCTCCGAAATTTTATACCATCGGATCTGCTGACACGTGCTCTCCTCCGTCAATGGTCAAGATTTATTCTAACACTTCGAGACTTCGTTGATTTCACCCGCTCCCCCCTATAACCTCTCGGAGTGTCCAGTCTCCGGACTAAAGGATATGTCGCCACACGTCCTTTATGATGGACGGTCGAGATCTACTATGTTACTCCGAGCTTTGGGGAATTGTGAAGCACCAAGATTCAAATCCTCCGGAGTTAATGATATACTGACACGCGTCCTGGTTGATGGATGGTTCAGATCTCCTCTGGCTACCTGCGACTTTGGGAGTCTTCAACCTTTTACACATGCTTCCTTCTAGTGTGTTAAACCTCCGGAGTACAGGATCTGGTGCCACGTGTCCTTTATGATGGACGCTCAAGAAGGGTCCCAAACGATTCTTAGATCCATGGTCCACATTACTTCGTGACTCCGGTCTTCGGGAGGTCTTGACGTTACAACACCCCTGTCCTCCCGAAACAGTCAACGTCGAACTGACTAAATCGTAGATCCAATGGTCATGATAGCTCCTGGGAATCCTTAGATCTGCGGCCCAGATTAGCTTCGGGACTTCAGGGGATTCACCTCTTGTACGACGAATATACCCAATTCGTTGGACCCGCGAAGTCTGAAGGGCTCAAAGGATTAAAATACGTGTCCCTTCTCCAGATCTGACGATCGTGAAGAGCTTCAGCTCGTCCCGAACTAATCTCATCCATTCGTCTTCCAAATGAAAGGATCTTCCCTTTTGAGACTTGAATCTCGTTATTCTTCCTGAACTTCATCAGCTCTGAAGTACTTAGGCACTTTGTGTTATTTCTCTTGTTCTTAACACTTAGAGGGATCTTCCACACACCCCTTGCACTCATTCATCACTCTAGAACTTAAAGGTTCTCGGTCTTTGCCCGCCTTGCAGAGAGCCTGTGCATACGTGCACTATCTCTCTTGAGATTTAACAAACTCCTTCCTCCAAGGGACTCAGAACGACTAGGAGTGTTGACATGCACATGTGAAACTGTGCCCAAGGTTGACGAACTCACAGTTCATTGCTCTAGCTTAAGCCACCACAGGGCTCAAGCATTTACAAGTACAAGTCATGTCTGAACTATATAATTTCTTACTTGCCTAAATACACAATCAAGCGGAAATAAAAGGGATACAGTATAACCACCAATTGAACGCAATGTTTTACAGAAGGATGATAAACACCATTATCATCCCTTTCATGCAAGGCACAAGTTATCACATTTATAGATAATCAAATCATGCATTTCAATTCTAGGATACCAGGCATAAAAATACTTATCTATTACAGTCGATCACCAACCGATTGACTGTGGGTGTTCACCTTGTTATCGCACGGTTTGTAGGAAGGGTTTAGATAGCTGAGTCAGGGCATAAAACCGGCGTAACAGGAGCATCCCCACCCACTGTCACCTCGATGGGGGGCTCTTTCTATTTAAGGGGGGCTAGTCCAAGGGAGACGTCCCTATGCAATCTAGGTTCAAGAAGGGCTAAGGATAATGGATCAAGATAAAAGGTTCCCTTTCACAGATTGCAGCCAAGTATGAGATAGTCAAGGAGAAAGATCCACTGATGATGCACCTGTTTGCGAGACAAGACAAAGAAAACTAGAATATGTGC
>ML792422.1:54623-70143 GCA_009831015.1 Picea engelmannii | reverse complement strand
CTTATGCCCTATTTCCCGTTACACATTTTTGCAGTCAAAAAATCCGAGGAATACAATTTGACCGTCGGTTCCTCATGTTTCCTGAGTATCCCTTGACACCCTATTTTGTATTCCATCTCCTTCAACCTTGTATGTGACATTCAGAAAAATTATGGACAGCATACAATGCATATGCTTATTTAGTGCTTCTAATGTTCATCTACACATGCTTGCATCAGAAAAAGTTGGACTAGTGACATGGTCATGAGCAGTTCATTACAAACATCAACAGACCGACAAGGCCAAAGGTAAATATGCACACATTGTGTTCCTCATATGTTTACCAAACAAATATCCTCAGCTATTTATTCATCTATGCCACGGTGAATATGTTGATGTCATCTGCAACACATACTTTGCAGTTCACAAGAAGTATCAATGAGCGCAAGTGAGACGTCGAACATAGCGCAAGTTCTACAGACTAAGAGGTCTGGTTGCAAAACTTTGACTCCATACTTCATCCAAGTTGTGCATCTACTTGTACATTTATGTCAGGAAAAAAGAAAACAAAAAAATAATGCAAACTACCATTCACATTACTTTTCCTACTCAAAAAATGTCACCATGTCTAAACTTATAACACCCAAAATACTATCAATAGAGGGCTTGAACAGCCACTGAAATGAACAAGTGTTCGTCGAGGACATAATGGTCATCTATAGCACCTACTTGGACAAGGCAAACAAAACTAGATCCATTATGCATGCTAACATGACAGACAACGAGGCCCTGATGACAGTCACACTGACTATTCCCACACAACTTGTCCAAAAACATGCAGAAAAGATATTGCCAGGTAATGGGATATCCATTACAAATTTTAATATATTTCCCAAAACAGTATGAGTGTGGTGATTGTGATCGGATTATATCACTCAACGAAACAAGTATTGTGGAAAAAATTATCGCTATTTGTTCAAAATATCGTTTCGTCCCGGACACAACTATCAGCCAACTTGCACAGAGCAACAACACTTACCCAATCGGAACCATTGGTGCAGTTTTCACACTTGCAAGAAAACTTGGCTCACAACACATTCTCCATATAAAATATGGAGAATCAGACAACGACAAGGCAATGGTACCATTCTCCATATCCAGTTTTTTTCTTTACTTTCACATGTCCATGTATCTCGGTTATGTTATACAACTATTGCATTGTTTCATGTTGTAGTTGCAATTGTTTGACACCTATTCAAAATTGTTTTCCTCAATGGAACAATAATTGCATAAAGGGCAATTTCCACTTATGCTCTTCAAAAATATAACAAAGAAAATAGATGTTAAAGAAATTATCTTTCACACAACCCAAGCAACATTTGTAATAGAATTGCGAACAGACATAGTACAGGATCTCAAGAAACTAACTAGCTCTACAATTGTTTTTTTTTTACGAAAACGGTTATAGATTATATTAAAGGGGTGGCAAGGCCACAGATTCGATTACAAAATGGCCTCGAATTTCTTCAGGCCTGACTTCCTGAGACCAAGCTATTTTAATAACTGTAAACTTATGAGATAAACTAGATCCTGTGCTGCTTAAAATACTGATTATTTAAAGCATTGGCTACAATACAAAATGCCAAAATGTTGGTCAGATCCTGCTGACAGACTGCTTACAGAGAGGGATTAATGCTTGGGGTCCTAGTTCCAGTTGTTGTTCAGCTGAGCCATCTTGGCTTTCAGTTGATCCATCCTTTCCTCGAATTCCTGCTGTGGATTTTTCAACTCCTTATGGAGTTTGTCCAGCTCCTCCGAGAATCCAATTTTGGTGGTGGTTATATCAGCTTCGAGCTGCTCCAACCTATGCCCAGCCTCCGTGTCCAGGTTCTCTAAGAAGTCCAATTGATTCTGGAGTAGCTGCTTCAGGTTCTCGAGAGCTTTATCCATTTCTTTCAGTTGCTCCTCTGTGCTCAGCTTCCCTGTCGAAGAAGTAGCCATTTCCCTTCGTCCTCTTACGTCGCGCGTCCTTCCCTTCTCACTATGATGCTTCACGCTCTCTTTGTTACTAAGCGACTTGCAGATCTCATCTTGAACTGGATTGAGGGGGAAGAGGTCGCCCTTTATTTCTTCTGCGCGTGTTCTCATAATTGCAATTGGATTTACTGAAATTGTGGGCAGGGGCCGCACGGATATTTTGTCTCCCCCGAATCTGAAGCACCATTCCTCATGGTACTGAGGCAGCTCTTTCGTCCAACCAGAACCTCTGCCACGCACTGATCTTTAAGATTCGCCTAATTCCCATTCTGCTGCCAGAGCTTGCATTTGAGAGTGTGCGAGAGGACAGCGTGGGTTCATGGGAGCTCCACATTATCTATCATTTCATTGACTGACAGTACCCCCGCCTCCAACAACGCGCCTTTGTTGGCTTCCTTATCTGCCATTCCGTTGAGATCCCTTAGCACATGAAAGAATTGATAAGAATTAAAATTCCTTAGGAGGAGGTGAATTTTGTCTAGAAGATTATTGAGCTTAGTGCTTTGGGTTGTAGAGTGGTTGATCATGGCCTGTATAATTATTCTAGAGTCACCTATGATTGTCAAGTCCTAGATTCTGAGTTTGATAGCTTGGTGTAGACCTTGCCAGAGGGCCATGGCCTCAGCTCTGTTGTTGGACTCTATGCCTAGACCGATAGCGAAGCGCATTGCTATAACCTCTGTGAGATTTTCGATTATGCCCCCTCCCCCAGCCTGGACTGGGTTTCCCTTCGAGGCCCCATCAAAGAAGAGAATAGGCGTTTTTATTTCACGTTTCCACCTGGCAAAATCATGTTCGCTTTTTCTGATCTCCCAGCCCTCTTGGATTAGATCACTTCCATTTCTGGACTATAAACCTTGTATCTTGAACTGGCCTATCCAGCGCTCCTCTTCTTCGTCCATCTTGTGAAGCTTGAGTGCAGAGCATAGATGAGGAGTTGATTCTCCCAATAGAGCTTGAATTTTGGTGATGACTCTGTCTTCACTCATTTGACTTTCTCTGAAAATTTTGTGGTTCCTTTCTAACCAAAGGTTCCATAGGACAAACTTTGGGAGCATTCCCCATATCAAGAGAGCTTGGCTTCTCCTCTTGACTGCAAAGGGGTACAGGGAATCTCATTGAAGGAGGAGGCTTATCACATCAAGAGGAAAATTGGTTGCAAGTTGGGAGCCTGTTACCTTCAACCAGAGTTCTTTTCAATAGCTGCAGTTTAAGAGAAGATGGTCTGTGGTTTCTTCCTCATGAAGGAAAAAGGGGCACCTGAAGGGTCCTTCCCAGCCCCTTCTTCTGAGGTTCTCCCCTGTTTGGATACTATTGTGTTCCAGGGTCCAAATGAAGAGGTCGATTTTTGGGAGGGAGCGAGGCTGCCAGATCGCTTTCCAAAGTGTCGGATTAGGCATAGCAGTGGGGACGGTGTTGAAGAGTTGGTATCCCTCTGTTGTGGTGTAAGCCCGGACGTTCCTTCCCCATCCTCTTTCGTCTTTGCCTTTCTTTTTTAGAGGGGCTTTCCCTTGAAGACACCTCTTAAGTTCATCCCAGTGACGATCTAGAGTAGCTGGCCTGATTGGGACTGCCCACCCTTTCCAGGAATGAGGTCTATCTTCCCCCCAGACTGAAATGTCGGAGAGCGTTACAATATTTTGACTATCCATCCAGGATTTGAGGCAAAGTAGGTCCTGTCGGTGCTCTAGCGGTGGGTCGCCCATTATTGAGTCTGTCCAGATTCTTATTTTCTTACCATTTTTCTGCACCCAAGTTAGATGGGGGCTGAAGTGAGGAAGCGCCTTTTTGCATAGCGCAAAGATAGGGGATCTTTTCAATTCCTTGCAAGGGAATTCTAAGCTTCTGTCCCGAGACCCCCGAAAGTATTTCCTCCAAAGTGCGAGTTTACTCCAAGAGGGTTTGCCAGTGATCATCTTCCAGAGTAGCTTTGCCCCTAAGGCCAGATTTTGAATTCTTGTTTTTTTTAAATTGAGACCCCCTTCCAGGAAGGGCTTTGTGGTTTTTTCCCAGCTAATCAAGTGCAGTTTCTTTCTTACTTGCCTGCCTCCCTCCCACAAGAAGCGTCTTTGGAAAGCTTTGATTTTTTGGATGACTGTGGCGGGAGCTAACAGCAGCGAGGACTGATAGATAGGGATACTAGACACCACAGCCTTTATCAGGACTGCCTTCCCTGCTAAGTTTAACCAATTTGCCCCCCAAAAGGTGAATTTATTCTTGAGTTTTTCTACAAGATGGTTCCAGTGAGAGGCTCTAGGGGCAGACTTAAAGATAGGGACTCCCAGGTATTTAAAGGCCTCCCAATTTGTATGCCCCTCCATCCCTAGGACTCTTGTTATTCTCAGCATTTCATTTGGTGTGGTGTTCCAGCCATAAATGTTACTCTTGGTCTGACTTATTTCACTGCCGGAGGCTGCTGCATAGGCATCCAGTTCTTCCTTAAACTTGTTTGCTATTATTGGGCTTGCTCCTCCCAACAGAAGTGTATCATCCGCGAATTGTGCATGGTTGATGTCTTTCACCCCTTGCACTATTCTTAATCCATGGAGGTCTTTGTGAGTTTGGGAGTTTTCCAGTTGGTAGCTTAGGACTGATGCTTGAATTGCATAGAGCAAGGGCGAAAGAGGGCACCCTTGCCTTAAGCCTATGGAGGCTTTGAAGAAGTCTGTTACTTTCCCATTCACCAGCGGGGCTATCCATGGTGATCTGATGCAGGATTTTATCCGACTTATAAATTTTGAGTCAAACCCAAACTTTCTCATGACTTCAAATAAAAATTCATGCCTGACTCTATCAAATGCATTAGCAAGGTCCAGTTTTATCACCATACCTTTTTCTTTCCTTCAGACACTGGAGTGAATCGCCTCTTGAACCAGGATGATGTTGTCGGCAATATGCCTCCCTTTGACAAAGTCGCCTTGGTTTTCAGGAACGATGAGAGGGAGTAGTGCCTTGAGACGATTGGCTATTACTTTGGCGAGAATTTTATAGCTTGTGTTGCACAGAGAGATTGGTCTGAAGCAGTTGAAGGAAATCGTTGCTTTTTCTTTCGGGATAAGTGCCAGAAAGGAAGAGTTGGTGCTTCCTCCTAGCTTACTGGTCTACTGCGACTTCTGAATCATTTTGGTTAGATCCTTTTTAATTATATTCCAGCACTGCTGATAAAATCTGGCAGTGAATCCGTCTGGTCCCGGGGCCTTGTCTGGGTTCATCTGATCAAGGGCCTCCTTTATCTCTTGCTGCGTTACCTCCCTTGTCAGCTTGTTGTTGGTGTCCTCATTTATTAACCTTGGGATAGCCGTGAGAGGATACCTCTGCTGGTCCATTTCCGTGCCTTTTGGTTCTGTGTATAGCTTCTCAAAAGCTTCATAGGCTGCTTGTTTAATGCCCTCTGGATCTTCAATTGTTCTGTTCTGGACTTGGACTTCTGTCACTGCCTTGTATTGTTTCCTTGCTTCCGCTTGTTTGTGAAAGTAGGTTGTGTTACAGTCTCCCTCTTTCAGCCATAAGCTTCTTGACTTCTGCCTCCAGTAGTTTTCCTCCACTCTGCAGGCTTTGTGACATTGCCTTTGAAGGTTGTCCTCATGTTGCAGGATTGTAGGAGTGATCTCCTGTTGTTCCATCTCCAACTGATGGGCCTCGAGCTGGGATTGGGCTTCTAGGCGAACTGCTATTGGGCTTGGTTGGTTCTTTGCCCAAAACTTTAGGGAGTTTTTTAGTATTTTAAGTTTTTCCTCCCATACATAAAAGGTTGATCCTTGAACAGTGGTGGCCCAAATTTTTGCAACTAGATCCATGAAGTCTTTGTCATTTATCCAACTTGGGCTGAATCTGAAGGGGATGGGCCCTCTGACTTGGTCTTTTTTAATCTCTAATTGAATCGGCTTGTGATCATAAACACTGTGGGGCAAAATTTTTGCTTTTGCTTCGAGTCCTAGCAGCAGGAGGGAGCTTTGCACTAGGAATCTGTCTAGTCTGGCAGCGATGTGCCCAGGACCGATCCTCTTATTGGTCCACGTGTAGCGACCTTTGGCTGGTTTAATATCGAGAAGATCCCAGGCTGAGACTAAGTCCTCTACCCATTCTCTGGCTGGGTCTCTTACTATGGAACCTCCTCTCTTTTCTTCCTGGGCTAAAGTTACGTTTAGATCCCCACCAAGGATGATATTGGTGAGATTATTTTGTTGTAGGTAGTCCTGTAAGGACTCCCAACAGTGTTTTTTTTCCCCCAATTGTTGTGTAACATAAATATTAAAGACATTTACCTGGCAACCCGAGTCTTTATGGAGGAATTTGGTGTGAATCCAATGCATGCATGTGTCAAAGCTGAGCATGTCTATTTTAGAGGCATTCCACAGTGTGCAGAGTCCTCCTGAGGCGCCTCTGGCGTTTCCAGCAAATCCGAGGCTTCCTTTCCAAACGTTCATCAAGGTTTTGAGCACGTCTTGCTGACTCATCTTAGTCTCCTGGAGCAGTAGGATACTTGCTTTCGAAGTTTTGATTATATCCTTAAGCGCTTCTTCCTTCATTTTGTTTCCCATTCCCCTACAGTTCCAGGAGGTTATGATCATTATAAACCTTGAGGGGAGGGATGGCCTCCTTAGGAGGCTTTGTCTTGCTTCCGTGTGTGACGAACGTTCATCACCTGCTTGATGGTGGGTTGCGACCCGTTGAGTACATCTTTGTAGGTTTCCTGGTCCCGCTCAACTTTTTTTGTTTTCCTGCCTCTTCTCGTTTTCTTTGGGGTGGCCCAGACTTCGTTTGCCTCGTCTGAGTCACTGCCTATAGAGATCTCCCCTTCCTCTATGTTCTGACTGCCTTCCTGCCTTTGGGGGTAGTTATTTTTTGCCCCTTCTTCTTCTGCTGGTTGGTTTCCCTTGTCTTCAGGATTCTGGTCTACCTTTTCTCCCTTTTGAACTTCTTTACTTGGAGCTGGTTTCCCTTCCTCCACTTCTTTAGCCAGGATACTGAAATTGTTCTCCATTTCTTTGGTCCCTGAGGATTTGGCGTTCGATGGGTCTGTCTGATCATTTCTCTGGCCTCTCGCTTTGGATCTCCCCTTCCGGGCCTGTTGCCAGCCTTCTTCCCCTTCTTTCTCTGTGGGGGGGTTCTTTGGGCAGTTCCTTTGGAAGTGGCCATATTCGTGGCAACCTCTGCACTTGAACGGGAGCTGTTCATAATCCAGCTTTTGGAAGTGGTGCCAATCACCGACTTTTAGCTTTATTGCCTCGGGTAGACCTACCTCCAGATCAACCTCCACACAAATCCGCGCACATGAATACTGGTCTCTTGGTTATGCTCGGTCAATGTAGTGACCAAGGCCATTTCCTATTGCCTGAAGCGAGGTGGGGTTCCAGCAGTGAATCGGCAAGTTAGGGAGTCTTACCCAGACAGGGACATCCTTGGGGACTTCTGAAGCAGGGTCGAAATTTGGAGTCCATCTGTTTAAATAGAGTCCTTGGGTGCCCATGAAATACGGGTCGTTTCTGAAAATCAAATCTCTATCCTCCTGAGAGATAAATTCGAAAATGAAGTATCCTCGCCCGACCACATAGCATGTCACACTATTTGTAATTAGCGGCCTCCAGTTTCGCTGTATCCAGTTGTCTGTGGATCTGGTTGAGGGCCAGAGTCCCATAAACTGGCCAATAAGACCGCGTTCAGAGAGGGAAAGGGCTACTTTCATTGGAAGTTCAGGCGGTAGGTCGATCTCTGGTATAGCATCCAATTTCTTGACAAAGCTCGGGGTTTCTGAGGGGGTCAACTTCTTGCTGCAGGCTTCTACCAGACGCCGAAAGGAGGTGGAGGGGGATGGAGGGGGCGGCGGCTCCCCTCCTTGAGCTGCCATGGTGGCACACGATGGAGCCCTAGGCGTTACCAGGGCGTTAGGTCAGGGGCGCGCGATCTTGCATTAACTAGCTCTACAATTGTTGTCTGTATACATCTACAATTTCATCCTCTCTTTGCTCATACAAATTGCCTTCACAAATTTTCTGCAATTTTTCTTTTTTTTGTTGTGCAGTTGTATGTTATATTGTTCAATATATTAACTACTATGTTCACGTGCCCAGGTTGAGGTTGTTTTGGTTGCATTGAATGCATAATCGACCCCCTTCAACCATGTATGTGCCAAATGAAACTATCATGCTTCTGCCTCTGCTTTCATAAATGATAATATAATTGATTGTCTACGATGCAGTAAACAATTCCCTTACATATATATACATTGCCTCAATGCTGCAATATGAACCGTGGGCAACACAATCGTACATTGTACAATTAGACAGCCTTTGCTACAAGATGTGCATCTTGGGTTAGCAGAATTGCCATATGAAGTATACCTATAGAAAAAGACAAACAATGCCTACATGATGCATGACTTTTGGATACATAGAAAATTTACCTTAAATGAGGACAATGCAATATTGCATATCGGCTGGAAAAAAAAAATCATATCAAGCTTTGGGAGGAAACGAAAAAATATCATGTGTGTCTGTAATTTTTCTTCAATACCCAGATGAATGTTCGTCGGACTCGAGTTCTTCGGAGTTTACATCTATGGCTGTAAAATTTTCTTTCTAGAGATTTTGTCTCTTTTTGTGCACTTGAAAAAACAAGGAGAATCTAACTACGAATCAAATTGTTGTTGTTATTTTCATGTTTTTTTGCATCTCCCAATAGGAATTTTGCATATTTGTTGAGGTGTACAAATGAAAAAAAAAATGGTGGATGGTTGTGGATTTGTTGGAGGAGTCTACACCTTTTTGGGTGCCAAAATTGGAAAAAAAATTTCCAACTATATAGCCATGGCAGGATTTCTGCATTTTTGGGGTACCCAAATAAAAAAGAAGATGATCTCCAACTATACATTTATGGTATGGTATCTGCATTTTCTCGATGCCCTAATTGAAAAAAAAGGGCTTGACATGGATTGAAGCATGAGCTTGAGATCTTCAGAACTCGCTATAGAGATTGGGGGGTTCGGGCATTGGAATTCATGCAGGCAGGTGCATTTATTGTTGATGTACAAGTGCATAAGATTGTTCAGTCCAGAAATGGGAAGCATGAGGATAAGACCCATACAAAGTATCCAACTGTGAATAAATCAGGCCCGTCTTTTGAACCGTCGAAATGGCTTTCTCCTCTGGGCAGAACCATCAAGCATTTCCAATAATATTGGAAATTTGGCATTGTTAAAACTGGTAGTGATAGAACATGGCACTATCAGAAGCAAATGTCCATAGTGATCTTGCTTCATGGTAAAATAATAATTGACAGGTTTCTTGTTCCCCATTTTGGGGTTTCACTTTGTGTTGTCTTGTGTTTGGCACACTTTTGTTCATATCTCATGGCCCCGGTTATTTTCTAATGGGAACATATACCATATGTAAGAGAAAACCAATGCCATGTGTGTTTTTTTATATATATCAAATTGTTTAATGCATAGGTTGATGCGTACTTCTCTATGGACCCTTGTGGGATCTCACTTGGTGGCTTTTGTGTTCATGTGTTGCCTTGTGCCTCGACTTTCAATACATTTGGTGTTTACTTGGCTCTTGGTTGTGTGCTTCGTTCTGGAAAATTAATGATACATTCAAGATCTTGGCAGTTTTTCTATGATCTTAAAGAATATACAGGACATGCTTTGTCTTTTAATATAAGATCGTTGACGCAAATGTAGTATGTGGCTCGTTTTAGCACTTTTCCTTGGTCGATGGACTTAGCAAAATTCATCTCCAGGAATATTTTGAAATAAAAGGATATATACTATGTGAAGTCCAATGGAAATACCATATCAACGACAGGACATTAAAATTCAAATTCATCTTGAACTTCAAATTCGTCGTGGTTATACTTGCGGTGAAGTTGATAGTACAATAATTTTACTTAAACATCCCAAAATTGATTTTTTTGTGGATTTTCGATGCTTCTCTTATAAAACACATCCTGGAAACTATAAGCATGGCTCGCTTTATCTATTCCTTGATTGAAGAGCCTATTCACTTGTTTAATGCACTTCATAGTTACTTCTTAAGACCATCAATGGGGCTTTCTTACACCAATTCCTGCTTCCGAAAATTGCCATCCCCTTTTTTGTTTTGCCCTCTGCTTTCCCTTTCTGGTTACTTAGTCATTTTCGGAAAATGTCTAGGTACGGGGGTTGGCAGATTCACGTCTTCAGATTAGGCGGGTTCAACATTGTGTTTCTATTGTCTCGTCACGTGCAAACAGCACTCGAACTTTCCCGATCTACAAATTGGCAACCAAATTCCCCTTTCTTTTTCTCGTTTTCTTTCCCTTTCTGGTTACTTTGTCATTTTTCCAAATGTGTCGTTTTTTCCTAATGTCGCGTGCTTTTATATATAGCACCCGAAGTTCCGCAATATACAAATTGACCGTCGAAGTTCACCATTGTCCCATGTTCCGTGTTACACATTTTTCAATCAAAAGTTTGGATACATACAATTTGACCATCAAGCCCTCATGTCTCCTAAGTAGAACTTATGGCCCTGTTTTCAAGCCCGTCAATATTCCTTGTTCTGATTATGTCTCATGTTTTTATATCACGAGTCTAACCAACCGTTTACCCATTGCATACTTGGCCACTATTACCATCGTCAGTTCCTAGCCAGGCTTGCTCAACATTGCGCTTCCATTGTTCTGCTACCTACAAACAACACCTGAAATTTCGCAATATACAAATCCATCATTTTTCCATGTTCCGTGTTACACATTATGTAGTCAAAAGTTCAGAGACATACAATTTGACCATCGACCCCTCACGTCTCCTGAGTATAACTTGTGACCCTATTTTGAAGCTCGCCCGACCTCTTTCCATACTTAGCCATTTCTTGGAATCTCTTTCGCGGGTTGGCGGGTGGACGAAATGTGCAATGCTTAATCGCTCTTCACCATCCCCGCCACCTTCGCACTTCTTTCTAGATATGAAATTATTAAGCTTTAATGCTAATAGCTCATCGTGCAGGAAACGTTAAGATTTTCATTAATGTCCGAAAGGCTCGAGAAGATTTTTCATTAATACGAATTAAACCAAGATTTGCAAAGAGTTGTGTTATCCTTTCCAAGTATTCATTTGCATCATGCAATATCTTTTGTGCATCGTTCGGTTGGCACCTTTACGAAATCTCTAATCCTTAATCGCTCTTCGTCGTCACCACCACCTTCACACTTTTTTCTAAATATGCAATTAGTAAGCTTTAATGGTAACAGCCCATTACGCATGAACCGTGGAGATTGTCATTGATCGGCGAAAGACTAGAGGAGATATTCCATTGATATGCATTAAACCAAGATTTGAGGAGGGTTATATTATCCCTTCTGAATTTTCATTTCAAACATCATCTGGAGCAAATAGAAATTCTCGTTAACTTATGGCAGCAGTTCGATAGCAATTATGTCCAGATACATTAAACACCTTCGGGCATGATGACCAGAGGTTCCAGTACTCTGGAGCATATTCTTACTACTCATCTCCCTCCACCAATGAGAAAAAAATGATATCGTCCCTTGGTGCACCGAGAGATATATTTCAAGCCAAAGAATTCCAAAGAAACCCCACCTGCTCAGACAGCTTGCCCACCTGCATTGATGGCTGGCGCAGAGGTTGATGCGGTCGATTTCATGCCAGGATAAAATGATCTGATGGATGATGGCAATGCAGACGATGTTCCAACTCCTGCGCCCAAATTGAAATCAACCATAACGGGGGGCACTTCCTGGCTCGGTGATGGCAACCCTGACAAGACCAAAAGAAGGGGTTTCAGAAAAGAAACCGACGTTGAATGCAATAGTTGCTTTGCAGCTCGAGAGTAAGAATTCCAGACGTCAAAATTAGTTATTTCTGGGCGGAAGTCTTTCTCTATAAGGAAATGATCTCTTGATGCTCCTAGAGATATATTTCAAGCCAAAAAATTATTCAATTGTTGTACCACTCTCTTGTTCTCTGGATATACAATTAACATCTTAGGGGATGAGGACCAAAACTCCCACTGGTGCAAGGCATCTTCCTACTACTCATCTCCTTCCGCCCAGAAAGGACTAATTTGGGCCTCTGGAATTGCTCGTGCATCCTATGTCCCCGAAGTCTTCGACTGTGAGGAGATGGTATCTTGGTGTGTCCTAACTTTCGTCTTCTTCCTCACAGGAAGCTTGTGAGAACTATCAATTTTACCGCTAAGATGGGTTCTTATGTCCTCCTGCGTTTGAAAAATTATGGGTTGCTTTCTTGCTGGGGTGCAGTGTTGGAGTGATGCCAACATCAAGATCAGGAGTGTTGTTCAGCTGCTTCAAGGCAAGGATTTATTCCACTGTGGAACCACTCTCATGTTTCTTTGTCGCCTCAGGTCTTCCGCAAGATATTGATATTGTGGCAACGAACATTGACCTTCCAAGGAGAAGACTACAAGGATTTCCTAGAAAAAAGCATGGTAATCAATTTTGTATGCATGTTGAAGAGCATCTCGATGGCTCCTGCATGTTGTAGATCATGTGCCTATGTTTATGACAAATATGTTCAATGTTTTGGTGCAAATAACTCGGTCCAATTTCTATGGATAAATATACACTACCCAGTATTTTTTTTTTAAATGGATTTACTATTAAAAATTTTGCCTTGGAGTCTTGGTTGTTGCTTCTTTGTTGAATTTAACACCTCTTCTCATTGGCATGGTTCGATAGTCTCGTAGTTCTTGAATATTGTATTGGATCAAGTAATTTTATCTAATATGGAGCATTTAACAATTATATGACAATGCATTGTGTCGATCCCATCAGGCTTTTATGGAAACAAAAATGAATTTCAAACAGTTTCAAACCAACATTCAATTCTATTCGTAATGCAAATAGAATATCGGAAGACCAAATCACAATGCGGTAGTCGAGGCCCTGCCCTAGAAATTTTGTTTTCATCTCAGCCTTGCTAAGCAAACGATTTCTTATTTCCCTTCCACTTCCTTGATTCCTTTACTCTGAAAGGGAACATTTTATTAGTTGTCCATCCCCTTGCCTCTATTTCAGCGCTTTTCACTTTATTAATGAAATTACCAAATTTCTTGTTCACGAATAAAATAAAATAAAACTGATATATGGTGGTTGTAGTCAAATGGGACTATGAAATCAACTACAAAATTAAAATTCAAGATCGTCATTGTTGTTTCTAGACATGCAATTATTAAGCTTCAATGCAGACAACCCATCATGCAAGATGTTTAATACTGAAGTTAATATGTCAAAGTCATAGAAGAATGTATCAAGAACACAATTACTCCCACAAGTTGTAATAAAAACTAATCTTTAACAAATCATTTGCTCACACCCTTTTTAATGGTACAAGCACAATAGAAAATGAGTAAGTGGATAAAATATTGGACTAGAAAATGATGGTTTTTCAACAATGGGACTTGTTTGAGACCAATTCCCGCTTACGAAAATTGTCCTCCGCTTTTCTATTTTCCCACTCTTTTATCCCCGTCTTTTCCCTCTTCTATACTTAACCAAATTCCCCTTCTTTTCTCTTTTCTATACTTAACCAAATTCTCCTTTCTTTTTCCCGTGTAGTTTCTCTTTCTGGTTACTTAGTCATTTTTTTCCGAAAATGTCTTGTTGCGCGAGTTGGAGGATTCATGGGTTCACATTTTCATTCATGCTTTTATATCGCGATTCCGACCGAGTGCTTCCACTTTCCATACCTAGCCAATTTTTCGATCGCATGTTCCTGCCCAGGCAATCTGTAAATTGCACTTCAATTGTTCTGTGACCTGCAAACAACACTCTGGCTTCTCTAATATGAAAATTTACTTCCAGACTCCCACATCGTCCCCTCTTTCGTGTTACACATTTTTCACTAAAATGTTTCGATACATACAATTTGATCATCGGGGCCTCACGTCTCCTCAGGAACCCTTGTCACCCTATTTTGAATCCCATCCGACCGCTTTCCACACTTGGCCATTTCTTGGAATCTCTTTCGCAGATCGTCGGGTTGGCGGGTTCAGGAAATTTCCAATTTCTAGTCATTGTTTTTTGTGCCCGCCACCTTCAGACTTCTTTCCAAGTATATGTAATAAGTATACAACTTCTCCAGAAACATGCAGAAAATATCTTTCCAGGAAATGGAATATCTATTACAGATTTGAATATATCGGCCCTTCTTTTCCCTCTTCTATACTTAACCAAATTCTCGTTTATTTTTCCCCTCTACTTTCTCTTTCTGGTTACTTAGTCATTTTTCCGAAAATGTCTCAATGCGCGAGTTGGTGAACTCACGGGTTCACATTTTCATTCCTGCTTTTATATCGCGACTCCGACTGACCGCTTCCCATTCCATGCCTAGCCACTTTTCAGATCACGGATTCCTGGTCAAGCAGGCTCTAGATTGCACTTCCATTGTTCTGTGATCTGCAAACAGCACCCGGACCTCCGCGATATACAAATTTACTGTCGGACTCCCACATCATACCCTCTTCCGTGATACACAGTTTTCACTCAAAAGTTTTGAGACCTGCAATTTGACCTTCCGGTCCTCACGTCTCCTAGGGAACTATTGTCACCCCATTTTGAAGCTTGTGCATCCGCTTTCCATATTTTTCCATTTCTTGGAATCTCTTTCGCGCCTCCAATTCCATATTTACCCGACTTTTTTGCTTGCGGGTTCCTGGACATGCGAACTGCACTTCCAGTGTTCCTTGACCTGTAAACAGCCCCTCGACTTCTGCGATATACAAATTGACTTCTGGACTCCTACATCAGCCCCTCTTCTGTGTTACACAATTTGCACTCAAAAGTTTTGATACATACAATTTGACCATCGGGGCCTCACGTCTCCTCGGGAACCCTTGTCACCCTATTTTGAATCTCGTCCCACCGCTTTCCACACGGCCATTTCTTGGAATCTCTTTCATAGATCGTCAAGTTGGTAGGTTCAGGCAATTTCCAATTCCTAGTTGTTGTTTCCTGTGCCCGCCACCTTCGCACTTCTTTCCAATTATATGCAATAAGTATACAACTTCTCCAGAAACATGCAAAAAATATCTTGCCAGGAAATGGGATATCTATTACAGATTTGAATATATTGGCCCTTCTTTTCCCTCTTCTATACTTGCTCTTCCCTATCCTCGTCACCTTCGCACTTGTTTATAATAAAAAATTGTTTATAAAAACATTAATATATATATGTATATATATATATATATGTATATATATATAAAGACATATAATTTGACCGTCGGGCACTTACATCTCCTATGTATCCCTTGCAACCCTACTTTCAAGCCCGTCTGACCATTGTTCATACTTATGTATATATAAAAGAGTCTTATTTATAATAAAAAAGAGTGTTTATAAAAACATAATTATATATATATATATATATAACCTCTCCTGAGAATCCCCTGTAACCCTACTTTGAAACCCATCCGACTGTTTTTCATACTTGGCCATTCCTTGCTTGCTCTTCCCCGTCCCCGTCACCTTCGCACTTGTCTAT
>ML792422.1:40704-54573 GCA_009831015.1 Picea engelmannii | reverse complement strand
AAAAACATAATTATGTGTGTGTGTGTGTGTGTGTGTGTGTGTGTGTGTGTGTGTGTGTGTGTGTGTGTGTGAGAGAGAGGTCTTATTTCTAAGTATGCAATTAGAAATCTTTAATGCTAAACCAAGATTTGAGGAGATCACTCATTAATACGCATTAAACCAAGATTTTTGGAGGGTTATATTACCCCTTCCGAGTGTTAATTTCAAACATCATGGAATGTCGTTCGTGCGTCATTGGGTTGGTCCGTTCACAAAATCTTCAATCCTTAATTTCTAAAAATGAGCCCAATCGACCGTTTCCCTATTCCATACTTAGCCACTTTCCTGGAATTCCGCAAATATACAAACTAGCCGTTGAACTGCCCCATCATGCCCTCTTCTGTTTTACGTGTTTTGTAGTCAAAAAATTTGAGACATAAAATTTGACCATCAGACACTCACCTCTCCTAAGTATCCCCTGTAACCCTATTTGAAGCCCATCTGACCGCTTTTCATACTTGGTCATTCCTTACTTGCTCTTCCCCGTCTCCGTCACCTTCACATTTTTTTATAATAAAAAATTGTTTATAAAAACATATATATATATATATATAAGGTCTTATTTCTAAATATGAAATTAGTAAGCTTTAATGCCAACAACTCATCATGCAGGAACCGTATAGATTGTCATTGATGAGCGAAAGGCTCGAGGAGATCTCCCATTAATACGCATTAAACCAAGATTTGTGGAGAGTTATATTATCCCTTTCGAGTGTTAATTTCAAAATCATGGAATGTTGTTCGCATGTTGTCGAGTTGGCGTGTTCACGAAACCTCAAATATTTAATTTCTCTTCATCGTACCCGCCACCTTCACACTTCTAAGTATTCAATAAGTAATATTTACTGCTAATAGCTCATCATGCAGCACCCATAGAGATTTTCATTAATGAGTGAAAGGCTCGAGGAGCTTTCTCATTCACAAGCATTGAACCAACATTTGCGGAGGGTTATACTATCCTTTCCAACTGTTCATTTCAACCATCGTCTGGAGCAAACAGACATTCTCATAAACTTATGGCACCAGCTCGACAGCAATTTTGTGGAGATACAATGAACATCTTCGGGCGCGAGGACCAGAACTACCAGTGGTCAGGGCATATTCTTACTACTCATCCCCTTCCGCCCAGAGCGAAATAAGTTGGACCTTTGGAATTGCTCGTGCAGGCTATGTCCATGAAGTTTTTGACTGTAAGGAGTTGGTCTCTTGGTGCATTGATAAATATATTTCAGGCCAAAGAATTATTCCACTGCGGGACCACTCTTCTATTTCTTTGTCAGCTCAGGTCTTCCGCCAGATGTTAAGATTGTTGGAGCCAACATTGACGTTCAGAGGAGAAGACTCCAATAAATTTTTAAGAAAGCATAATAACGGGTTGGACCTCTTACCCGAGTTCCTGGAAGACTCGATGGCAGTTCCTAAAGATATCACAAGCTTGCAAGTTAGTTCATTTAGAAATCCTTTCTGTGAAATTGCCTGGTTGTTTACAAGAAGAACGGGACAGGAATCCATAACAACTATTTCCCACATGGTTCTTTATATTTTGTATTTCACAGTCAAGGAACAAGCCATTTTTTATTGGGGAAAGCTAATTTCCCATAAAATTTGTTCCCAATTGTCAAGTTTCAAAAAGGAGAAGAAATTTTATATGTCATCCTACTTGGTTTTTGCAATAGCGCATTGCTGTCAGTTTCCAAAACTATCTTTGTCCAAGAAGGTAAATTGGGAATTCGACCCAATAACCTTCTAGTACCATGCCTTGTGGAAGCACAAGGCCTCCCAGTATTTTTATGAGGTTTTTAATGACTTTGTCTCTGTTTTCAAAGTTTTATTGTTAGGAGAAGATGCTCCCCACATATCTAACCAGTCAACCAAGTTTTTGGACAAGAAGGGGGCACTTGAACAAATGGATAATTATAGTGTGATAAGGATTTTTGGCTCCAAGGAAAAACTTTCTCTCCTTCCATGTCATATTATGAACCAAATATTTGTTACAGAAATAGCAAGGAAATACAACTATCGATTGCATCTATTTCATGAGAAGAGAAAAAAACAGTTCATTCCTCTGCCTTGGAAAGTCGAGGACTTCGTGTTGAGGAACGTCAACAAAATTGATAAATTTGCAGCCCATTTCAACAACTTGAACCTAAGATATGCTAAAATCGTAAGAGGGTTCGACCCTAGTAAAAAAAAATTATAACATTTACTTACACTTGGCCTCGGCAATTCTTTTTTCCAAAAACACATGAGCGAAAACAAATACATTGGCAACAATGCTCATGCTTCTGATGTCGGCGATCTAGACACACTGCAAAGCACCACTGAATTGTACAAGAAACAGGGAAAAGGCCCCGGTGAGAAAAGTGTTCAATCGACGAATAGCACTCCCAAAAGCACAACATCCCCGAGCATCGCTCCAACAGCCCACCACAGCAAGAAACCAACTCAAAATTATTCAAACGAAGGAGGAGATAACAACCCTCCTCACCCTAAAATTGATAGTTCTCACAAGCTTTCCGTGGAGAAGAAGAGAAAAAAAATTGTAGGGCAGATGGAAGAGCCCAAAATTGAGAGTGAGAACATGGAACTTGAGACTAATATGGATAGCATATTTTGCAACCTTGATCAGCCCGGAGACGCGATCCAGCATAGTCGTCCAATGGACATAGTTGATACCAAAATTTTTTATGAAGATGAATCCTTCGTGTTCCAAAGCGTTGTTTTTGACAACAAGTCTAAAAAATTAATTATTGAAAAGAGAGATGTAAAAAATAAGAAAGGAAAATCTCATTCAAAGGTTAACCTTGTGAACATGCGGTCGTCCCAAATCTCTCGACTTCACAAAGAAATCGGAGATGCTCTTGATGATTCCATTGGAGGCATTGAGGCCGAGAATGCCAGACTAAAGGGTCGAGTCAAGGAATTGGAAGAAGCTTTGATTCCTATGCCATTGGTTGTCAGTGCTTTAGCAATAGCCATGCTTGCCATCCCTGCAGCCAAGTTAAAAGGATCCTCCAGACTCATCGCATTGTGTAGAGAATATGTGGAGAATAATATCAAGAAAAGAATGGAGTTGATTGTTGAGGCATGGGAAACATCACAAAGCATGGCTTCCCTTGGAATGAGGGCACATACTTTGCTCGAACATTTGCAGGCAAATTTAAAAAATGAAGAACGTTTCTATTTAGACACGATCCTTCTTTTTGGCGCCCATGTCAACAACATGACAAAAACGAGAAGAAGACAACACGATCTCCCCTCCAAAAATCGTATCACTCAATTAAATGCATGCTAGAAAGAGAAAGTGAAGAACCTGCATCTCATTGTCCAATCATGTGAACAAGCCATATCAAAGAAAGAAAAATTATTCACAAAGCTGACCAAAATAGAGTTAGCCGGAAGGACCAACGAGGTCCAAGACCCCAAGTTAATCGTCAACTCCTTGCCCTTAACTAAGCAAGCCTTCAATAAACAAGTTGATATTTTTAAG
Organism: Picea engelmannii; assembly: GCA_009831015.1. Taxonomy (NCBI): domain Eukaryota; kingdom Viridiplantae; phylum Streptophyta; class Pinopsida; order Pinales; family Pinaceae; genus Picea; species Picea engelmannii. The sequence continues at coordinate 51,044 of ML792422.1, read as the reverse complement.
TTGTTGTCTTTAGAAAAGTTTCACAACATCCTTGAATATGGTGAAGATGACATGGACAACTGGTTAGTCGACTATTCGGTACAGAATGAAGAAATTGATCAGGCTCCACGTAATCTTTCTATCGATCTAAGGGAATTAGAAAAGTAAATTTTCAACATAAAAATTTGGAATGAGATCAACGTTACCCCCTTGAGAAGCTACAATGAGAATGGGTCGAAAGGGAATTGAAGCAGGTCGTCGACGAAAGGCAACAAGCAGTTAGCATGATTCCAGTAGCCATCGAAGACAACAATAAAAAGGCTTCAGCAAGCAAATAGCAAAAGGGTTGATATGTACCATCACTGTAAGTCTATATTGATCACGTCCTGCTTTGTTTATCAATCTAGTTATTCCACCTTTTTAAATAGAAATGTCTAGCCAAAGACTGATACCTTTCAATTTCTTCTTTTCAGGTATTACACTCTATCATCGCCCACTTCTTCTTTCCACGGTCCTAATTCTTGTACATATTTCTCTTATGGTCCGCGGGAGCCCCAATCCCAGTCTATATGACAAACGCATTTAAATTTCTAGGAATATGTAACAGACAATATTATTTTTTGATATATTTCAAATAAAACTATTTTTTGTCTCCTTTTATATTTATGTGCTCGTAAATTTTTATCTTCAACTATGTTGAATGTCAAGAAATTTCGTTTATTTAATTTGAATTATCTTTTTCTCATACATATTTTTTTTTCCTGCTATGCATATAACTTTTAACATAGCAAAATGGATTATATAGTTTCAAAAAATAAATGGGACTCTAGAGGCCACGTGCCATTTACTGCATGGATACCACATGTGTTTCATGTTGCTTGCCACATCTCCTCTGTAGTTTTCATCTGCCTCCGCTACTTTTTCCCCATCCCTGTGCATTTATTCCCAATTCAACCCAGCAGAGACTACACTACCATGCAACACTTATTTATATAACGTGTTTTACATTAATTTTTAAAATTAAAATTTATTTTAATTTTTTATTTAAATTATCATTTTTATAATAATAATGTATTAAATTAATACCTTAATTAATGATTATATACGAGTAATGACACTTCCATGGAGTGGAAAGGAAATTTTTTATAGGAAAATATTAAGAAATCCAATTTACATGGAATTAAATGATTCAACTTTAGCTTTAGTTGTATTCCAACTATAATTCAACTTTAGGTTTAGTTGTATTTCAACTATAAAAATTGCCTACCAAAAATGATAAAAAAAAAATAATCTTTAATAAAATGATAAAAAAAATCATATTTTATTAATCCTTTCCTGGAGAACCAAGGGAAACAATGCTTCGCCAAGCACTAAACCATTTGTGAAACATTTTGAAGAGGTTCATTTTATGTGTTTTTGTGAAATCAAAAAGTAAAACGTTGGACTATGGTGTAGGAATTCCTTGTGTCATTTCTATTTTTCTATGGTGGAGGAGTTCTTTGGTTTAGTTTTAACTTTGGACTAATTAATTTTGGTGGTTTAGTTTTTATAAACAAAAGCACACATTTTTATAGCTTCTTCATTATTATTTCCATATATATATATATAATTTTTTAATTTTATTCATTTTTCTCTTTTATATATCATAGTAATAAAATACATAATTATTTTGTTTTAATTTTAGTTTTGAAAACAAATTATATATTCTATTCAAATTCACATACTACAAATGATAATGAAGGTCCTCAAACCAAGTCTAATTTTATGGATTTAATGACTTTATTAAATGGAAAAAAAATTAAAATTAACATTAAAAATATGTAAAATTAATGATCCACAAAAACTAATTATTAAATATCATTATACAAATTTATTTAAGAAAATTTCTCATTTAAATATTACACTAACATCTTAATTATAAACCTAGATGGGGTGACAGCTGGACTCCATGCAAAGTGAGAAGTTAATTGCCCCTGTCGTCATCCCCTCTTCTCGACCTCGCGGTATGAGCGGCATTCAATTGACAGGATCGCGGGTGGGCCTGCATACAGAGTTTGGTATAATGGAGCACTCAATGCTACATCAGCAACATGTCAGGACTGGTAAGAGTCACACAAGACCTGTCTACTCGACCCTTCCGACACTTCACCTTCCCAGTTCAGCTATAATTCGGGCGGTAGGAAATGGTAACAGTTATTTGGCTTTGGTCCTGTTTGGATTCTTGTGTTTGCCCTGACTCCTCTTCCTGCTATTCCACTATGTTCCTGGTTTCCAATCTCATCACTCCCTCCTCCATGCCGAGGGAAAGAGGAAAGCCTAAGTGCAGGTCAGCTTACTACAACTTTGTAGCTCGGTAGCGCAGGATGAATTCATCTTCTCCTTTGTCCATGCCTCAAACTTCTTTGATTAGCCACAGTATCCCTTATGTGATGCCTTCCCCTTCCTCTGCTCAGAATTGGCTGGAAAAAGATCCTCCCATGGCCTATGTCGAAGACGAGACTCCTTCAGTCCCGCTACAAGTCCATCTGGCCTCCCTCCTTTTCACAGCCTCCGACATTCAACCCCACCCAACATTTCTACACAACATAATCAAGGAATTAACTCTGTTTTGGCAATGGAAACTTGTGTAGTAGAAGAATAAATCCCTTCGACAGAGCACAATGAGGAGGCCTTTCCAACTAGTCAGCATCCACTCGTTACAACTCCAACGCCAAATACGACTAGAACTTGATGCCTCTCACAGGAACACTTAGACCTTATCTTTACTATGTGATGGGATATGGCAGAGCAGCTTCACCGACACACCATCCTCAGTCGTCGCTTAGATATGTTGTTCGACTCCCTTTTAGACGAGCCAGACAAACAAAGATGGCTAACATGTGCCCAACAATTTGTTTTTGTTCCTACCTGGCCTCAACCTCCTGGCGAAGATGGCAATCTGGGTTCGCCCATTGTTTAATTTCATTGTTTTTTTATGTTACTCAGCATTTCTCTATCAAGATTATAGTGGAATATTTAGTGTTATTTTGTCTACTATTTCCTGCTTTCCTAGACTACAGAAACACCAAGATATTTGGCCATGTGTTTTGGTTTCTATCTGTTTGGAAGAACAAGTGGTCGGTTTTGACATGTGTATTGATAGGATGACTTTCTAAGGAAATAAAAATTTTATTTACAACAAAAAAAAAAAAAAAATATATATATATATATATATATATATATATATATATATATATATATATATATCGATTCTAATGTAAACATTATATTTTAAAAGAAAAATAAGATATCACTCTTAAAAGAATATAATTATTTTCCAAATTATACAATTTTTTATAAATAAAAATAATAAATTCATGAAGTTAATTCTATTTTTTAACTATTTTTTAAACACTATTTTCTAATAAAACATAGATCTATTATTAATAAATATTTCTAATTTAGAAATTATTTTTATAGATTTCAATTACAACTAATGCATGCATTATAAGAAAACAACCATTAACTTACACCAATTTCATATTTGAATTTTTTTTTATGATTAAATAAATTTACAAACCTTCTTAAATTTGATTTTTTTGTGATTTTAAATTTGCAAACCTTTTTAAATTTGTTGTCTTCTCCTTTTAAAGTCATCGATTGACAAGGAAAAGTGAATCCATAACTTAGCTTTGCTAAAATATTCTCTGTGAATTAAAATAATTCACCGCATATGAAGCGGTACAAAATTCAAAAATTAAAAAACTGTTAAAAAAATTGGTTTGGAAAAAATGGTCGTTGGTGTTTGAATGGGAAGAAAACAACAACAACAAAAAACCTTTACACATCGTTTCAGTGAAAATTCCTCCCACATGAATGAAGGTCACCGCGATTCTTGAGACGTAATGTCTTTGGCATCATCGGCCTTCCCCTCCTCGATGCATTTTGCAGTGGGCTCTTACCGATGAGCCTCACGGATCCTGAAGCAATGCCTCTCGGTGGCAGCGATTCTTTGCAGCAGAGAAAATAATTATTCAAATCTATCGTTGTCGGTATAGCTTCCTAGGATTCACTTCTGATAAAGCTGGAGATGATTCCAAAGGGCGCTTACTCGTCACAGTCTCCATGGTCGGGGGATCGATCTTGAAAACCATCAATATAATTCAACCTCACTGCCTTTACCTTAATGCAAAGAAACCTGCAATCTCTAAATCGTGTTTTACCAACAAAGCAGGGCATCGCAAGGCAATGAGCGGGAGTCAGAGGTTTTGAAAATATTAGTTGGGACGACATAGGTGACAAGTTGTAATGGTGTATTCTATTACAGTTGTGGCGTGTTGCGTGTTGGCGTCAAGGTAAGGTACGAACCGAGAGTGACCCTTCTGGAATGCTTTCCCCATCAAAAAGGCATCGGGTGTTGAAAAACAGAACACTAAAATGAAACAGAAACCACAGGAGAGTAGATTTTTCCAAACGAGGCGAGAAAGTCGAAGACGTCGGAGGTGCGAACGCCTAGGGCAAAAATGTCTAACAGATAGACTACGCCTTTTCTAAAGGCAAGCAATATTCAGCCTATTGCATAGTCATTAAGACTCTGTCAGTGGATGGATATAGCTATGGATATTACTCGCCATGCATATGCCCCATCCCACTGCGGCAGAAGAGGACACACCAGTCTTATTCTTGCACGTGGGTATAGTGATTTCCCGACAAACACTTTTCAGCAGTCAACTGTAGATGGTATGTGTGTGTACATGTCAATTTTGTATGTCCACCATCCTATCGAACCCATGGATCCATGAGTCCATGAGCTCATCCGGATGGATGGATTCTAATTAACCCATACAATTCAAAATTTTCTCAAGGCACAATAATTTAAATTTGAATTTTCAATTTCCTCAAAGGCACCATAATTTAGATTTGAATTTTTTGGCAACTCCATTTGATTTTGGATTTGAATGGACTTGGAAGGAAAGAGATGAAATCCCACCGCAGGTGAAAGAATAGGAGTTGTGACGGCACCATGGCAGAAGAAGTTGTTGTTGTTGTCGTTATTTGTTGTCATGCCACATTATTTCTAGACTACAGTTGAGTGTAGTTTGAGCTTGAGAGAAAGGGGTTTGCAAGTATGGTGGCAGTGTCGTTGAGACTCTGCGCCCGGTAGAGGATTTCCGATGTTCTGGTTCGAGCTGGAGAGAAAGGGGTTTGCAAGTATGGTGATAGCGTCGTTGAGACTCTGTGTTTGACGGAGGGTGTCCGATGTTTTTTTTGTTCAACCACTAAACAATAACACCCCTAAACATGTAAAAAAATCGATTGAAATTCGTCTGATTTGAAATTCAGCTAACCTCAACAAATTTGTTAGAAATGTTTTTGAGGTTCACCGCAAATGACATAGCTTTCTTCCATTGAAGCATCATCTCTTGATATGTAGAGGCCTCCCACCTAAGAATCGTGTGTAAGACAAAGATAAGAATTTTATTTTTTTAGCTTCATAATATCAAACTTGATCAATGATGCCCACAGTCCAAGGTGGTTTGGGAGGTGTAATTACAGACTCGCGTTTGCGAGCTATATCATCTTTCAATTGTTTGTTATATCAACTTTCCATTGTTTAATGTCGCAGCGGAGGGGATCTATCAACCATGGAACGTTGCAGAAGAGTTTAGTGATGTTGTCGTCCATGGTGAAGCAGAGGTGTGTTCTGTAACGATGAAGCCTCCTCTGACCAGAAGAACCAAAATGGATATGCATAGTTCTGCCTAGAATTTCTGCGAGCCCAGAATAAAGAGATCACCAAAATATACTAGCTAAAATATAGACCATAAATATTTCTCAAAAATGGTGATACCATATTATTTCGTCAACTGAAAATCTTGTTGCACATACATGGTTTTTGTTTGTTTTTTTCTAAAATTAAGTTGGACACCAATTGTCCCAATCATTTTCTCGTAAACCCAATGGCTTAATTTATGTGTTGTTGCATTCATTTTGAGTGGTTTCTTATTTCAATTTATGTTTTTATGGCATTTTTTAAACTTTAAATTTTATAGTTGCTGAAAGTGAATTTTAATATAAAAGAATTTGAATTTGTCCATCCTCGGATCATAATTTGACCATCCTTAAAATCTGACATACACCATTCTGAGGAAATAAATTAAAACACTAATCAACAAATACATTGTTTAAAAACATAGTTACCAACTTAACGAGAACTCTACAGAGTTCTCATTTTGGGGGGGGGTCCAATTTTTCACCCCGTTTTTAAAAATGGTGCTACTGGTAGCACACCCCCTCCATTTTTAGGTGGTTTTCAATATTTTAAATTTTTCGATCCACAATGTTTCCACATTATTTTTTTAAATGCTTATTTTTCATCTATTTTCAATTTTTTCTAAAAAAAAAAAAATATTCAACGGTGTTTTTAGTCTTTTTTCCATGCTTCTTTCAAACTTAAAAATATTTTTTACGATTTGTTTTTTTGAAGTTACTATTTTTCATATAATTTTGTCCCCTTAATTAATTTATTGTTCCATGCTTTTTAAATATAGTGAAAAACATCATTTTTAACACATTGTTTACCTTTACTTCAATAAATCGAAAAACAATTGTAGTTAAATAACACTATTTTTGAATATTTAACAAAAAAATACGCATTTTATAGCCATATATAATAAAAAAACTTGTACATTTTGGTACATATTCCTTAAATAGCATGTAAAATAAATCATTTTTATGGACATAATTGAACAAAAAAATTCAAAATTTTATAAAAAAATATATCATTTTCTTTCATATTTTTATACATTTGAAGTAAAAAAAAATGAGAACATTTAATAAAATTTTCCAATGTATAGTGATTCACATACAAATAAAATGGCAAAAAAAAATGATTCATCACAAAACAACAATAGATCAATCTTTATTCTTATTTTAAAAAATGAACTTCAAAACATTACAGTTATAGCTCATCAAAAGTTTGCAAAATTGAGCATCGTCTTCAAATGCATCTTTAAACTAATCAACAATATCATACATCCCAAATCCATCATTCTCAATAGACACATTATCATCTTCTTCGACGTCATTGTGTGCTTCCATTGTGTCATTTTGTTCTTCCATTGGTTCTTTGATATCTGCAAGTTCTCCAAAGTGATCATTTCCAATCATTCATCCTAATGGTACTTGAGGTTCCTTTGAAAAAATTTCCACCTTTGATTCACTAAAATCTCCTTTCCTCAAGCCAACTTCTTGCATTTCATATGGAACAGCTGGAATAGCATTAATTCTTTGTTGAATAAAATTGCATTGCATTGGGTCACTTTCAATGGTTATGCAATTCCTTTCGTTCTGTAAGCAACACGCTATTGTTGTACCTAATCACAAAATACAAAATAAATAATGAAGTTAGATACTGTAAAAAGACATAAATTAAAAATAATATAAGATTGAAGTATGATTTCATAAATATTAGATCATAATTCTTACGTGAACCCGATAACAAATCCAAACCCCAATCTCCTTCATTTGAAAATGTATCTATAGAATAATTAATTAATGCTTGTGGTTTTTTATAAATGTTAATCATCTGTCCTTTCAAATCCTTTTCCTCATATGTTAGTTTTCTAACCACAACATTGTATACCAATATACTGCTAGGAGTCTCTTCATCCTTTGCATTGGCAACAATAGAATTATAAGACTCATCTTTTGTCCAAGTTGCAAGATGTATACTCTCAAAATCACGTCTAAATGATTCTCTCTTGGAGCTCTGAATATTAGGCTTGTGCCTGTAACATAAATAAGTGCAAATTCAATTAACTTATGAATTAATAAAATTGTTTTCTAATCTTAATTGATAAACATACACTTTCAATATCTTACCAAATAAACTACATCCTTGTCTTTTCTTTCCCCTTGAAGCTTGACTGTACTAGTCTTTGTTGTGTGTCTGAATGAAATACCAGAAATCTCCAAAATGGTGATGTTGTAACTTCTGTAAATCCCATAACCACTTTACTGAAAGTTTGGTAAGTATAAGACTCAGTATCATATCCAATGTTTTGGATATTATAACCATGACGGATATCCGCAATAACTAGAGAGTATTCTTTTTTAGGAACAATATTTGCAAGTTGTTCACAATCACCTAATATCACTTTATATTGAACAGTGTCGAGCCCATTCCAAATGTAGTGATCAAGGGTGTCATCAAGTTGAACATTTTGAACACATCTTCTTCTTTCTCTTTCAAACTTGGCTTTTTGAATAAAACNAAGTTGTTCACAATCACCTAATATCACTTTATATTGAACAGTGTCGAGCCCATTCCAAATGTAGTGATCAAGGGTGTCATCAAGTTGAACATTTTGAACACATCTTCTTCTTTCTCTTTCAAACTTGGCTTTTTGAATAAAACAAGGTGCTCCATCTGCATTCTTCTTTGGCATCTTTAATGAAACAAACATACATATAGTTATGAATCTATAACTACTAACATAGAAATATAAATAAATTAACTTACAAACAAATAATATGAATGTAATAAATCAACATACATTTTTGAATGCAACAAAAAATTGTTTCGATATTGTTGAAGAGCTTAAATCTGGATAGTTGAGTTTAACATCATCCTAACTTTCTTCATTCACCATCTTGACCATTTCCTCTTGTATTTTCATACACAGCTTGTGACTAAATAAAACAAAAATAATGTTAAACTGAAGAAAAGAAAAAAAAAATTATTGACCTAAAATAAATAAAAGTAACTCAATAGACTTACTTTTTAAATTCATCACACATTTCTTCCATTGACAATTCTCCCGACCTAACACATGATAATATAGTTATGATAAGTTTATCATCCTTCACTCCTTGTATTGATCTCCAACGTGTTATAGTCATATCAACTGGAATATTTTTTATGTCAGGACCTATCTTACTTGTGCCACATATCAATGGTTTAACCTTCTTAACTCTCTGATTTTTTATACTAATATTTTCCCATAGGGTGAAGATCTCATCTATCAAATCTCATACATGTCCAGTTCTAAATCCCAATTGAAAATAGTTATCCACAACTCTAAATATATCACTTCCTTTGCGATTTTTTTCTTTTGTATTTTCATCATCAAGTGGGAATCTTATTTCCATACAACATTTCTTTTGAAACTTAACATCAACATTCGATCTCTCCCCATGGCATATTTCAGAAAATTCATTATGGCTAAATCTCACCCTTTGAATGAAGGTCATAGACATTATGTACTCATTGTTTGTGTTATGATCCCATGCCAGTAATTTTGCTTCTAAATATGTTAAACCGACATAAATTATGCATTTGAATGACTCAAAAAGAAGATTATTGGGATATTCGTGCATCAATTCTCTTCTAGCCTCTGCAAAATGATTTCCTCCAATCACATAATATTTGTAGTCAAAACATTTTGATCTATCAAATTCTTCCCTTGTAGGAACTTCCATTGGGTCAACAAGAGCTAGGTAGTCAACCACATGTGCATATGGATTGTACCTAATCAATGCTTTCAAATTATGAGTATGCAAGTGATGCGGTTTTCTAATTTGGTATTTTTTCTGCCCTTCTGTGGGTCTATAAAATTGTTTCACATTCAACTGAAATGTGTGGCCATCATCAACTAAATTTGCAGTCCTCGTTCTATTTCGAATGGCATTTTGTGTTGTTTTCATAATATCATCCTCTAGATCAGCATCTGGTGTTATTATTTCTATGCTACCTTTAGGACTTTCACTATAATATTCTAAGCTAACGATGGCTTCTTGAATGTTATAAACATTTGTTTTCTTCCTCTTATGATTTAAATGTGTTTCATCTAAATCGATGATTTCTTCATAATCAATAGGAATAGACTCGTCATCATCCATCGCTCTTTTGCGTTCATCTTGTTTGTTCTTTTTGCGAGAAGGAGTGATAACCTCATTGGGACCAATCTCAACAAAATCTTCATTTGGAGTTTCCTCATTTTCAAATGTAACCCTTATAAGATTTTCTAGAATGAGGATTTTTCTTTCTTCTTTCATGTTCTTCTCTATCTACTCTTGCAGGTTCAACCTCCATTACTTTTTGTTTCTTTTTTAATCCTTCTTGTGTCTTTTGAATATGAAAAGTGTTGATGACATCCATGATATTATTCTCTATAGAGTAAATCCCCACTAACATATGTGAAAGTCGTTCAGCAAAATCTTGTAAAAATAAAATATAACATTTTCATGTTAAATAAAATTAAAACATTACCATGATAATAAAAATAATAAACGACGCAAAAATAGAAATAAAAAAAACTTACATTTCCTTTCTCAATGTCATCAACGATGGATGCACATAATTCTGAAAAACATTCATT
>ML792422.1:22904-34231 GCA_009831015.1 Picea engelmannii | reverse complement strand
CCACTTTTTGATTTGGGGGTTGATTTTGATGTTTTTTATGCAAAAATATGGGTTTTTTGGGTCAGAGTTCTCGTTTTGAGGTCACAGTTCTCATTAAGTCGGTAACTATGTTTAAAGACAAAAGTCGTTTAAAAATGATTATGTCTACCCAAAAAAATATGGAAAACGAACATAAAGCTCAAGAATGTTACAAGATATATGCAAATAAATATGACGTATAAACGTAAGACACAATTACCAAGGCCATGGGAAATATTTAACATGTCATTTCAGACTATATATACCTACAAATATTAAGTTTTGATAAACAAAATTAAATCAAACCTACAAATGTATTAAGTTTTGATGCACATAATTAAATCAAATTATCAACAATAGGACATTGAATACACAGAAGATCAATACAATATCTCTTTGTTAACTCTTAGTAAGTTCAGTGATGATATTCAACAAAAATAGCTCCACACTCAATACATATATGCACCTATCAACTGTTAGAAAAAAAATCAATGCTTTGGTCCATGAAGAGGGTTCATTTAGTGGTAAGTACGACTTGGAATAATAACCGTGTTTTTTCATTGGAAATAGAATTTGAGTTGATTTCATTGAATTGGAAATAGAAGTTGAGTTGATTTCATTAAAGTAAGCTAATTTGATAGAAAACTGATTTCATTGAAGTAAGCGAATTTGATAGAAAACTGATTTCATTTTGAAGTATTTTTTTAATCTGAACTTGGTCATATTTTCATTTATGGTTAGAAGTATATTATGATCCAAATTTCATGCGGGTTAAAACTTTTTTCGCTCCATTATAAATTAATTGAAATTGTGACTTTGTTAAATAACCTAACCTAATTTTAAGGCAAAAAAATACTATCATTAGACTTCCAATTTCATTTACTATGTGTTTATAGATTAATTGAAATCGTGACTTTGTTAAATAACCTAACCTAATTTCAAGGGAAAAAAATACTATCATTAGACTTCCAATTTCATTAGACTTCCAATTTTTTTAATCTAAACTTGGTCATATTTTCATTTATGGTTAGAGGTCTATTATGATCCAAATTTCATGAGGGTTAAAACTTTTTTCGCTCCATTATAGATTAATTGAAATTGTGACTTTGTTAAATAACATAACCTAATTTTAAGGGAAAAAATACTACTCATTAGACTTCCAATTTCATTTACTGTAAGTGTTTAATTGAAAGGTTGCTTGTTTACAGCATCATCGTGATATCCAGCGACGTGTACCTGACATCATCTATGAAACGGTAGCCATCCTCGCGAGTAGAGATCTCGTAAACATATATATAAAGTGTGACCAGCCATAAATCATGTTCATCTAGTATGAAATGGTAGCCACCTTTATTGGGAGAGAATGCTTAAATATTTATACAGTTTGGCCAACCATAAATTTTGAGGCCAGAGTTGGCTTGTTTTTATGCTAAGTTTATATTGTAATTGTAATTCTTTCAAAGCCAATATATTTTGACTCTTAAATTTGATTTTCCAAAAATTTCAATAGATTTTTTGAAAATATATAATATTAAATTTCAATAGTGTGTATTGTAATTGGAATTCTTTCAAAGGAAATATATTGACTTTCAAATTTGATTTTTAGTGTATATTGTAAAATTTCAATAGATTTTTTGAAAATATATAATATTAAATCAAAATTATAAATTATATGTAATCTAGTGTGTATTGTAATTGGAATTCTTTCAAAGGCAATATATTTTGACTTTCAAATTTGATTTTTAGTGTATATTGTAATTGTGATTCTTTCAAACTTAATATATTTTGATACTCAAAATTTGATTTTTAAAAAATTTTAGTAATTGTTTTGAAAATATATAATATTAACTAAAAATTATAAATTAATTGAATAATTAAATATATTTTATTTGAAGATTATAATTATTTTATTTTGCAGTATAATTTACTTTCATTAAACAACAACTCTAAAAGAAAGAATTCTTTAAATTTTGTTTTAAAAATGTTATTAAACAAAAAGAAGCATAGCCAAAGACATCACACACAGACCAATCAATATTCATCCCACCCTTCAAGACAAAGAGTGCTGATATTTTTGAAATAAACTTAAGGTATGTTTCAAAATATTCCTCTCTTCAACTCTTTCAGAATTTCAATATTGCAATTTATTGGATACATTCTTGCTCTCACGTTTACAATGGACTGTAGGCATACCAAAATTGGGATGCATAGTTGTTAAGATCAAATGTAAGGACATTTTGGTAGCAAGTTTTAAATTCAACAATAGAGAAAAGAGACATACTAAAACACTAAAGCGTTGATAAAAAAAACCTTTCTCTCTGTAAATAAAGCCAATGCTCCAACTCCAATATGTTTTGTGTGAACTTGTAATCATATTGCTATTTTCACTTCTAAATATATTGTTTACATTTAGCTTCACTGCTAAACTATTATGGTTACCTATTATGCTCATTCACGGTATCAATTTTCGNCCACTTTTTGATTTGGGGGTTGATTTTGATGTTTTTTATGCAAAAATATGGGTTTTTTGGGTCAGAGTTCTCGTTTTGAGGTCACAGTTCTCATTAAGTCGGTAACTATGTTTAAAGACAAAAGTCGTTTAAAAATGATTATGCCTACCCAAAAAAATATGGAAAACGAACATAAAGCTCGAGAATGTTACAAGATATATGCAAATATATATGACGTATAAACGTAAGACACAATTACCAAGGCCATGGGAAATATTTAACATGTCATTTCGGACTATATGTACCTACAAATATTAAGTTTTGATAAACAAAATTAAATCAAACCTACAAATGTATTAAGTTTTGATGCACATAATTAAATCAAATTGTCAACAGTAGGACATTGAATACACAGAAGATCAATACAATATCTCTTTGTTAACTCTTAGTAAGTTCGGTGATGATATTCAACAAAAATAGCTCCACACTCAATACATATATGCACCTATCAATTGTTAGAAAAAAATCAATGCTCTGGTCCATGAAGAGGGTTCATTTAGTGGTAAGTACGACTTGGAATAACAACCATGTTTTTTCATTGGAAATAGAAGTTGAGTTGATTTCATTGAATTGGAAATAGAAGTTAAGTTGATTTCATTGAAGTAAGCTAATTTGATAAATTTGATAGAAAATTGATTTCATTGAAGTAAGCTAATTTGATAGAAAACTGATTTCATTTTGAAGTATTTTTTTAATCTGAACTTGGTCATATTTTCATTTATGGTTAGAAGTATATACTTCCAATTTCATTTACTATAAGTGTTTATAGATTAATTGAAATCGTGACTTTGTTAAATAACCTAACCTAATTTTAAGGGGAAAATAATACTATCATTAGACTTCCAATTTCATTTACTATAAGTGTTTAATTGAAAGGTTGCTTGTTTACAGCATCATCGTGATATCCAGCGACGTGTACCTGACATCATCTATGAAACGGTAGCCATCCTCGCGAGTAGAGATCTCGTAAACATATATATAAAGTGTGACCAGCCATAAATCATGTTCATCTAGTATGAAATGGTAGCCACCTTTATTGGGAGAGAATGCTTAAATATTTATACAGTTTGGCCAACCATAAATTTTGAGGGAAGAGTTGACTTGTTTTTATGCTAAGTTTATATTGTAATTGTAATTCTTTCAAAGCCAATATATTTTGACTCTTAAATTTGATTTTTCAAAAATTTCAATAGATTTTTTGAAAATATATAATATTAAATTTCAATAGTGTGTATTGTAATTGGAATTCTTTCAAAGGAAATATATTTTGACTTTCAAATTTGATTTTTAGTGTACATTGTAAAATTTCAATAGATTTTTTGAAAATATATAATATTAAATTAAAATTATATGTAATCTAGTGTGTATTGTAATTGGAATTCTTTCAAAGGCAATATATTTTGACTTTCAAATTTGATTTGTAGTGTATATTCTAATTGTGATTCTTTCAAACTCAATATATTTTGATACTCAAAATTTGATTTATTAACTAAAAATTATAAATTAATTGAATAGATGGATATAATTAAATATATTTTATTTGAAGATTACAATTATTTTATTTTGTAGTATAATTTACTTTCATTAAACAACAACTCTAAAAGAAAGAATTCTCTAAATTTTGTTTTAAAAATGTTATTAAATAAAAAGATGCATAACCAAAGACATCACACAAACCAATCAATATTCATCCCACCCTTCAAGACAAAGAGTGCTGATATTTTTGAAATAAACTTAAAGTATGTTTCAAAATATTCCTCTCTTCAACTCTTTCAGAATTTCAATATTGCAATTTATTGGATACATTCTTGCTCTCACTTTTGCAATGGACTGTAGGCATACCAAAATTGGGATGCATAGTTGTTAAGATCAAATGTAAGGACATTTTGGTAACAAGTTTTAAATTCAACAATAGAGAAAAGAGACATACTAAAACACTAAAGCGTTGATAAAAAAAACCTTTCTCTCTGTAAATAAAGTCAATGCTCCAACTCCAATATGTTTTGTGTGAACTTGTAATCATATTGCTATTTTCACTTCTAAATATATTGTTTACATTTAGCTTCACTGCTAAACTATTATGGTTACCTATTATGCTCATTCACGGTATCAATTTTCGCAGAGCTCTATTGTTTAGAAATAATGGTGTTAGTGTCCATAAATGTGATTGAAAACAACGTTGTCATCCAACTTTAGGGTTAGGCAATGACAAAATATGTGTTTGTTGATAGACTTTTGCTTTGAAGCCCTACCGAGCCCTAGTTGTAATTGGGAATGTAAATATGTTTTGTAGGCTGGTGAGCCAAGTGATTATAAGCTAGGAGGCTTATGTGATGATTAGGCCTGAGAGCATTGATGTTAAATGCCAATGATCTTATTTTTGTATATGTGAATACTCATATCATTAATATAAATACATCGTTGCATGTAAACCGACCATGATAAAAGAGAATGGAGAACTAAGCTCCACTAGGTAGAGAAAGGGAGGGGCTAAGAGCCTAGAAAAGGGGCTAAGCTAGAGGGATTATCTCTAAAGGAATAATATTATAGTATTATTTCCTAAAAGACTAAGGTTGGACATAACCTATGTTATTCTAAGTTCATGTGGGAAGGGAACGAATGATAAGTGGAGCTCATGCAGCTTCATGAAGACAAGTGTCTGATTTGGAACATGCAATTATATTTGGAAAACTCGACATTCTTTGGGGGTTCTCTTCCATTCTGGCCATGCTTCCCATGCACTCACACATTCACACAGGGAGCCATTACCTCCATTGTTGACCTTTGAGGATGCACGCACCTTTGAAACCTGCACATATTTTGGAGCCATATCTCGTGTTTTCTTATCATCAGTCGAAACCCGTGATCCTTTTGGGTGGCACAACTCACATGTACCTACCTAAGCTTGTGTTGTACTTTCCTGTTATGAGCAGTGCTTATTTCCAAACTTTAAGGTCGTGGTTGTCGCTTTTACATGTTCATTAGTTGAATGTTGAAGTTGTTTTCACCTAAGCCTGTTGTTGGTTATCTGGGAGCGAGAGTGAGGAGGCGGGTTGTCAGGGCCGTTGGATGAAGAAGCAGTTGTCAAGCATGTGAGCAACTCTCTCTAGGTGAGAGAGCTTGTTGGGGAAGTGATTTCTCCTGAAGGGAGCCCAGTAGCAGCTATAGTGTTCTGAGAATTCATGTCTGGCCTGTTGCTGAAGCCCTGGAAGGGAAGTGGGGCAGTCGAAGGACTGTTGAGTAGAGAAGGGGCACACTTCCTCGGGTGCGACAAGCATGTGGGGAATGAGAGGTTGTAGGCTGTGTGTATTAGTTGGCTCTTGGGAGGGAATACTTCCTCATTGACTGTGTAGCATCCCATTGTCTCAGCCTAACCTAGGAATCCCTTTACCTGGGTGGAGTTTAGTCCCATCTCGGGGGTGACCCACTACTGAGAGTGATGAGCATCGTGGTCTATGTCTGGGAGGTTCATGGAAGGTCTGTATGTAGTCGGTGGTCTTCCATAAAAAGATAAGTACCATTTATGTGTTCAATTGCATGATGTGTATTTGTACATGTTTTATATTTATGAGTTTATCTTGTATATGTTGTGCGTATAGGCTTTATTGTTATTTCTGCATTTATCTATGTATTAGCATAATGTAGTTGTCTATTTAAATTTTATTTGTATGATGTTTTGCATGAGTCTTTGAGTGGTATAGCCCAGTGGCCTAAGGTTAGGGTGTATTACCAAATCTGTATCAGAACTTAGCAAGAATGTTTCTATGAGGTAGCATTGTCCAGCCTGGGTGGCTGGGGGTGTCGCAATATGGTATCAGAGCTTAGAAAGAGTGATTCTACGAGGTAGCACGATCCGACTTGGGTGGTCGGGGGTGGTATTTCAAAACATCTACCAATTCTTTTAACACAATATTGGGTCCCTAATTCATTTTTATTGATTATTTTACATATAGTAAATAGTCTCTATTATTTAGGTATTGTGACATAAACATATATATAATTTATTAATCTATAAATGCTAGTTTTTGTTCTTAATGATTTTGTCATGACAGAAGTTATCTTATTTAGTAGAATGATAGATAATAAATTCTTAAGTGTATTGTTATTAATGCGTTGTCGGTTTTTGTTCTTAATAATTTTATCATGACATAAGTTATCTTATTTAGTAGAATGATAGATAATAAATTCTTAAGTGTATTGTTATTAATGTGTTTACTATAATAGATATTAGATTTTTTAGATAAATGGTTGATAGCCAAGTCTTAAGTACATTAATGAATCAATTTTGAATATTTAAATTGCATTTATAATCATTAAACAAAGAATAGTTAAAAAAATAAAATTGTAATAGAGGATAATAATATTATTAACTCAATATATATCTTTGCAACTCTTTACAATTTACCACAAATGGGACCTTATGCAACTTTTGGAAATTTGGTTGTTGATAAACCTCTTTTTTCTCCACGGCCCTATGAGAGGTGTAAAAACTTACGCAACTTTTGGAAATTTGGATGTGTACAAACCTCCTTTTTTTCCATGGCCCTATGATAGGTGTAAAAACAATTATGAAATGTGATGTGGTGTTATGAGGAATTGATAGCAACTAACACTAGTTTTTATGATTCTAAATGTCAATAACAACTGTGTTCAAATTATTGGTTATGAACATAATAGTATATTGTATTTATTTGTATGTCATTGTGCATGTTATTTAACTTGGACACTTTATTTGGGAAAAAAAAAGACTACTACAAATTATCTCAAATATACAATTGATACAGGTTAAAAGAAATACAATATTAAATTGTTGACGTTTAAATGTAATTTACACTACACATCTCTTAAAATTAGCATGTTCTCTTAAAATTAACATGTCAAATCATCTTGATCTATATTCTCGCACTTTGATTTCTTTATGCATGTGTATTTATGGAATTCTTTGCATGTCAATCGGTGTCTAAGTAAGAGTCTCTATAAATATAAAACACTATCGAGCATGTCCATCAACTATAATTTTCACATTGAACACTTTCTCTCTCTATATATATAGCATTATAAATTTGTAGTTATGTTGGTTAGCATAATAATACAAAATATAGAGTTGATGTTATCAAATTGTCCAAAAAAATTGGAATTTAACATAGCAATCCTTCATAAACCATTTTAAGAAAGTTCTATAGGTATAAATTCTACAATATGTGTCAAAATTAAACAAAATTTGCAAAACTTTAATGACTTTAATACTAAATAAAGGTGTGATTTATGTTAGCTTTCCCCTAGTTTTTTGGAATTGCCTGAAAGTCATGGTCCTTGTCCATTATGTCCACATGATCATGTTATTGTTGGGCAGTCTCTTCTTTAATGTCCTCAACAAATAATCCAATAGACAATCTAACATTTGAAGTAGTAGAGTTGGTACTTCTAGTCAAATTCACAAGCATGTGTTGAAGAGTAACATGTACTCATCTTGAAGGAATTCAAGTTGTTTCTTTTTACTGTGGAAAGTTTCCATAATAAAATCATACTCATTACTGCTAACTTCCTCCTAATAATGCAACCTTCCAATCATAGAGAAAATATAAAGCATGTTATCAACAATGGGTCTTTCTTGTCTTCCTAAAACTCAATATATTAGTGGCTTTGCATAGTGGGCATCTGTGAGAATGTGTATAGTTTTACATTCTATAACTACTACATAAAACAATCAAGTTCCCCCTTCCAATTCCAAGAGGATCAACAAGAATGAATCTACCATAACAAGTAATGGAACCCTTTTCGAACATCCCCCCAAGCAATTGACAATAGAGGAAAAGACATTCAAAAATAGAGTAACTTCCATAATTATTCAAGAGACTAGCCTCTTGAGTATTCATGCTAAGAAAGTATTGTTTCATAGGGATCCTCAAGGATATCAACAAAGCTCGTGCCAATAAATACAAAAAACCTCAAGAGTAATATCCCATGACCCACCAAGTGAAATCAAGCTAAAATCCCAAACCAAGATCCCAATTTTTTGTCTATATTGGTGCCCCAAGACATTGGGAAGGAAAACCCTTGCTCAAAATAAATGGGAACATGGCGGTCCACTATAAGACAAAAAAACATCATGTTGCACCAACAAAAATTCTAGAATATCCCTCCAAAACCATTATCCCACCTACATAAGAGCCCAAGTCAATTCACATTTGAATAACCTGCTCCAACCTTAAACCATGAGTGTGTGAAGTTACCACAAGGATATTGCCCCTTAAATCCCAAATTCCATGAGTTAATCACCCTATTGTTCATAAATTTGTAACAAAGGATTAAGAAATGGGGGAAGTTGATACCCCATTTTTTATTCTAGGAACTCCATAATCTTAAATAGAGGCCATGTTAGCCAACTAGTCTGCTTGATGATTGAGCTATCTTGATACATGACAATACTCTATAGATTCAAACATATTGGCTTCTTGAACAATATTAATTGGATAATATTTACTGGATTTGATCATTTAGAGGAGGAATTATGCATCATTTTGATAATTACAGTTGAGTCAACAATGACAATTAAACTCCTAATTTTCCTTTCATGAAATAGCTTCAACCCTTGAATGAGAGCCATTGCCTCAACTTGGTTGTTTGTCACTCTTTTCCCAAGCCTCATTCAAAGGTTATTTATTGGTTTCCCTCGAGATCAAGGATGACCCCCTCCCTGTATCTACCCCCATCACACTTTCACTATTATGAGTAGGTGTAATATCCAATGTCCATCCAATTAGTTATTCATAGTTACAACTTTCACCTATATTAGGCCTCTGTAAATGTGCATATATGGAAGCAAAATTCCGTAAATGTGCATATATGGAATCAAACTTCCGTAAATGTGCATATATAGAAGCAAACTTTTGTAAATGTGCATATATGGAAGCAAGCTTTTGTATATCCATATTTACAAAATCCTTCTTCTGTAAATGTTTGTTTCCATAAAAGTGCATATATGGAAGCAAACATGTAGCCATGATAGGAACTTGCACATATATTTACACATTAGAGCTTTGGAAGCATGTCGAAATTGTCTAATAAATCTCCCACGAGGAAGAAAATGGATTGGAATTCCATATTTTGGTGTCGACCCTCCCTTATTTGACAGTTTCAGTGAGTGGTGACTTCTTCTCTCTATTATCTCCTTGAAGAAGTGTTGAATTTGTATAGAAATTTTCCAAATTTTAACTGAGGTTTTAAGATTCACCTAAATTTGAATTTCAAGCTTCAAGTGTGGTGAACCCAATGACTTAGGCTACAGATAGCCTTCCTTTTATATGCCATTGCATGGAATCTCTTACAGACCTTCGAGCCTTCATCATTGAAGCAATTTTTTGCATAGAAAACTCTAATTCGAATCAGGATTCCATATATGCACATATACGGAAGACTGCTTCCGTAAATTTGCATTTACGGAAGAAGGCTTCCATAAATGTGCATATGCAGAAACCTGCTTCCATATATGTGCATTTATGGAAGTAGGCTTCCATCTATGTGCATATATGGAAGCTAGATTCCATAAATACACATTAACAAAATCAGACCTCTGTATATGTGCATATACAGAATCAACCCTCTATATATGCGCACTTATGGAATCGGGCCTACGTATATGCACATTCACGGAAGCATGCTTTCGTATATGCACATCTACAGAATCCTTCTTCCATAAATGTGCATATATGGAAGAAAGTTTATGTATATGCACATTTAAAGAAGCCTTCTTCCGTAAATGCACATTTACAAAAGTAGGCTTCTATATATGTGCATATAAGGAATCCTAATTTCATAAATGTATCAATATATGGGCGTAAATGAAATCTAAATTCCATAAATGTGCATTTATGTAAGAGGGATTTTGTAAATGTGCATATATGAATTAAATTCTAGTGAGGTTCCTTGATGTCCATTTTCCTAGAAGTCCATTATCTAAATCATCAAGGGATCCAAGTAGAGATGATGCTTAATACACTTCGTGCAACTAGCTTGTGCATTGAAATCTCCAACAAACATAATGTCACATGGAGTAGATATTTTTGTTCTCTAATGTTGAAAATCTACAAAAGGAGAATCATCTACATCAAAAATGGAATAAGGTGATGTTGTTAAAGAGAAATAATAGGAATAGAAAAAGACTCTATTGGAGAGGATTTCTCTCAAACAATACCCACAAGAACCTAACATGAACATTCGAACCTTGAAAGCATATAAGTGGGGGCAAAGAATCTCTATATATTCATGCAATCCTACTAGAGCCTTTCAAAGCAAGATGGAGTTTTGACCTATGTAGTGATAACCAAGAATAACCTAATAAGGTAGGGAGTATTCTAGATCCTTTCAGTGGCATGTGTTTCTATGAAGAAGATTCAAGGAAACAATTCTATACTACTACTAAAAGAGAAGGCTTGGAACTCAAAGTCTAGCCTCATGTGTTAAAATATGGGGGAGCCCATTGTTTGGATTGGTGTAGAGGGGAGAATCATGATTCAAAACCATTCCAATTCTAATGAAAACCCATTTATCTCACTTCCTTTCCTCAACCATTTTACTCTTTTTATCCTTTAGTTCCTTGTATTGGATTATAGTAAGATATTCATCTACGAAAATATTCTTAGGCAAGGTAAAAACAAATTTTCTAGTCTATAAAGTCTAGATTATTCCCTAGAGGTTCTAAAATCTAATAATGAGGGAAACATCATAGTTGAACCACCTCTCTCTCTCTCTCTCTCTCTCTCTCTCTCTCTCTCTCTCTCCTACATTTAACCCTCTCCC
>ML792422.1:4706-22532 GCA_009831015.1 Picea engelmannii | reverse complement strand
AAGCCACCTTCCATAAATGCGCATATACAGAAGTCGACTTTCATAAATGCGCATTTATAAAAGTTGGCTTCCTTAAATGCACATATACAGAAGCCGACTTCCATATATGCGCATTTACAGAAGTTATGTAAATGCACATTTATGGAAGTTGTCTTCCGTAAATGTGCATATACAGAAGTGGTCAGCTTCTGTAAATACGCATATACGGAACCTGTATATGCACATATACATAATCCATCTTCCCTAAATGCTCATTTACGGAAGTGTGCATATACGGAAGTTGTCTTCCTTAAATGCACATATACGGAAGTTATCGTCCATAAATTCACATTTATGGAAGTTGGATTTCGTATATGCGCGCTTCAATATATGCGCATATATGGAATCCAAATTTTATAAATGCGCATATACAGAAGCCACCTTTCATAAATGTGCATTTATGGAAGTTGGCTTTCGTATATATGCACTTTCGTATATGCACATTTAATATATGGAAGTTGGCTTTTGTATATGCGCATATACAGAAGTACATATATACGAAAGTTGTCGTTCGTAAATGTGCATTTATGGAAGTGGTCAGCTTCCATAAATGCCTATATAAGGAAGCTATCATCCGTAAATGTGCATTTATGGATGTTGGATTCCATATATCTGTGCTTTTGTATATGCGCATTTATGGAAGCCACCTTCTGTAAATGTGCATTTATGGAAGTTGTCTTTCATAAATGTGCATTTACAGAAGTTGTCTTCCGTCTATGTGCACTCTCATATATGTGCATATATTGAATCCAACTTCCATAAATGTGCATTTATGGAAGTGGCTAGCTTCCGTAAATGTGCATATACGGAAACCACCTTCCTTAAATGTGCATTTATGGAAGTCAACTTTTGTAAATGCGCATTTATGGAAGTGTCTTTGTATATGCCCATTTGCAAAATTTTCTTCTGTATAAGCACATTTACGAAAGTGGTCAGCTTCCTTAAATGCACATTTACAATAGTCGGCTTCCATATATGCACATATACAGAAGCCAACTTCCATAAATGTGCATTTACAGAAGGCAACTTTCATATATGTGTGCTTATGTAAATGTTCATTTATGGAAGTTGGATTATGTATATGCACATATAGGAAAGTGTGTATATACGGAAGTTGACTTCCATAAATGTGCATTTATAAACAATAGCTTCTATATATGCGCATTTATGGAAGATGGCCACTTCTGTATATGTGAATTTACAGAAGACGGCTTATGTATATGCGCACTTCCATACATGCGCATTTATAGAAGTTGGATTTTGTATATGTGCATATACGAAAGCGCGCATATATGGAAGTCGGATTTTGTAAATGTGCATTTAAGTAAGTTGACCACTTATGTATATGTGCATATACGGAAGAAAACTTTCGTAAATGGTCATATACGAAAGCTACTTCCATAAATGCGCATTTACGGAAGACGGCTTCCATAATTGCACATTTAAGGAGGGTGGCTTATGTATATGCACATTTACAGAAGCTGTAAACTTTTGTAAATGTGCATTTATGGAAGTTGGATTCAGTGTATGCACATATGCGAAATTCAACTTCCATAAATGAACGTTTACGAAATCCAACTTCCATAAATGCACATTTACGGAAGGTGGCTTTCGTAAATGTGCATATATGAAAGCGCGCATATATGGAATCCAATTTCCATAAATGCACATTTACGGACGATAGCTTCCGTGTATGCACATTTATGAAATCTGGCCACTTCCATAAATACACATTTATGGATGACAACTTCTGTATATGCACACTTATGGAAGTTGGATTCAGTATATGCACATATATGGAAGCGCACATTTATGGAAGCCAACTTTGATAATTGCTACATTCATTTTTTAAGAAGGATTTGGAAAAAAATGGAAGATGAGGGAAAGGTTGGGTCTATAGCAGCAGGTCTAGATCCAAAGGCTAAAGAAGTGGTGGAATTAAGGAATCATAGTGGATGATTGCTACATTCATTGACACATAGTGGATGATTGCTACATTCATTTTCTAAGAAGGATTTGGAAAAAAAGGGAAGATGAGGGAAAGTTTGGGTCTATAGTAGCAGGTGTGGATCCAAAGGCTAAAAAAGTGGTGGAATTAAAGAAGCATTATGGCAGAGAGACATAGCAACAAGTAATTGTGATTTCAAAGGAGTTATCAAAGTATTTAAAAGAAGTAGTTGGAGGAACAATAACCATTATACCAAATCTCATGTCAAAGAATGTTATTGCTCCTATCATGGAGAACTCCACCTATGATCAATTCAAGTAGCCAATCATAGATGGAGGTAATCCCAAACTATCTCAAAAAGAATTAAATTATAACAACCCTATAGAAAATGAATCCCTGCTTAAAGAAGTATGGACGACCCCTGGTTGTTAGCTTTCAAGATACTCTGAAAGTGTTTACACCATGTTTAGGGGTGCTTCATGAGATTTTTGGTACATGGTGCATATTCATCCCCCATATATTCTTATATGGATCGGCTCATGGGAGATGGTTAGTGATGGATTTTCACTATGGAGACAGTTTTCTCCATGATTTCTTGACCTTAGGTGGATGCTTGCTTGTTATTCTTCACTGGGGCATTGAATTTCTCTTTCTTGCTTGGTGGACAACCTTCATTGTGGCCACATGGAGAGATCCACTTGCTTGAATAACACCCTAGTTAGGAGGAGGATCATTATACATCTTGGAGGAGTGCATCAAGACCTAGATAACATGGGGTTGCTTGGATTCCTAGACAAAGGCTTAGAGTTTTCTCACAGATGCCTGGGTTATGACAATGTCTTGTAGGGGCACCTAACCCAATAGAGTACAAGGATTAGTAGGAGTGATGGACTCCATGTGGGCTTGTAAGGAAGAGGTGTGGACACACCTTGTGTAGCGACATCATCTTGGATCCCTTATTACGTATGACAATTACTTGGAGTGGAGCACTTCACTTATTTTAGCTGGTGAGGGTTTATTATAGGTTGTTTGTAAGGGATTGGATCCACATTGTATTGTTGACATCCCTTCCCTCCCATATATACAAAGGAATAAGAGATTCATTCTCAAAAATTGATTCACTCTCCCTTCGCTCCCATATATACAAAGGAAGAAGAGATTCCTTCTCAAACATTCATTCACTCATTATGTATTTCAATATTATGTAGAGATTTGATCTTGAGGAGGAGTGCACATTAGTCTTCCTCTCTCTCTTGGTCTTCATTTTACTAAGGTTTCATCATATTCATGGAGCATCTTGAAGTATGGAGTTAGGGTTTATCTCTTGGAGTTGATATTAGGGTTTTATGGTAAAACCCTAGGGTATATTTGGTGAACAAGAAGAAGAGAAGAGGATGGATTGTCTTGGAGGACTTGTTGGATTTATTCTTGCATGTTGGAGCTCATTGGTTGAGCTAGAGTTTTTCTTGCTTTTCCCTAGCTAGGATTTTGGAGCGCTAGTGGTTTGTAATAGCCTTAAGAGAAGGTTATGGTATGTACATGAACTTCATCTTGAGTATATTAATGGAGTTTTTAACTCTCCAAAACTTGTGTGATTTCCAGATTGATTTTCAACCATATATGTTCTTCATGTATTGTTATTTACAACTATATTTGTCTTGAAGATTTGACATAAGTAAAAGGACAAGTTGTTGAGTGTTTTGACATCACCATTGAAGAATTTAATGGTTTTTTTAATGTTGCTATATCAGTTGTTTTATTGATATTATAACTATGGTAAAAAGAGAATTTTCAAATCTGATTTATGTGTGATAAGTTTCCCTTGAGGGATGGAAACTTATCTATATAATTTGGTCTCTTTTCTCCTTGGATAACCTAGAAGGTTGTTTTTAGAGAGTGGAATATTGTATATTTATTTTCCACTGTTTTTTTATACCTTATTTTATAACATCCCTAAGGCTGAAAATTCATAGGGTTAACATATGTGAAACCTCTAGTCAAAGAGGTGAAATTTATGTTTTGTAGTAAATTTTGTCATAGCATTAATTTATGTATGGTATCAGATCCTATCATGGTTGAGATCACTCTAGAGTAAGAGGGAGTTTGTATTTCAACTGAAGATTACCTAAGAAACATATTGACCCTGTCGAGGTGGTTGGGTGCGAATCTCTAGGTTTCTTGGGAAAATCACTTTGACCCTTGAAGATCAATTGGTCACCATTGGAATAATGATGGAGGATTAGGAGTTGAAAGGGACTTGCTCCTTCCTGGATGCCTTTGGATTAGGGTATTTGTGATTGAGAGGATTTGCCAAAGTTCTAAAGCTTTGGGTTGATCTTGTGTAGGAAGGAATCGTATTGTAGTCTTATCTAGAGCAACAAGGGGAAGTAGACACTATTGGCCTCATAAAGGCTTCAAGAAGAATGAAGGTATTGATACAAGAAAGAAGGACTTGAGTAAGATGATGTGTTTTTAATGTCATAATATGGGACATTATACCAACTAGTGTCCATTGAAGAAGAAGGGGAAGGGTGTGAGACATGTTGCAGTTGGGACTATAGTAGGTGTAAAGAAGATTAACTCCTTATTTGAGACTACCTTTTTCATGACCTCTTGTTTGAATTCTAACAATGTTTATAGTCTTATATGGTATGTGGGCAGTGGAGCTTTGAGACACATGACATATGACAAGTATTTATTCAATATGATTCAAGATTTAGAGTGAGGCATGACTATGGAGCTTGGTAATGATGCCACTTATCCCGTGAGAATAATTGGCTCTTTTTCCTTTCGTTAATATTCACCATATTTCCTCAGACACAATTTTATTAATTAGGAAAAGGGAAATTACATAATAGGTGAGAAGCATAGGGTATTTATAACCTCTATGGCTTTATTAAAAAGTGTCATGTGTTCTTGAACAACAATGCAAGGATAAGCACTATAACTAGGATACATAACTTCTAAAATTACTTTATTCTAGGAAACCAGACTTTACAATTATGAGGCTAAAATCCCCCATTTAATCCAAAGATTTATTTTTACAAATTCCAAGTTCATCTTTGAACTTAGTGAATTTTATTTTACCAAGTGTTTTGGTGAAAATATATGAAGTTTTGTCTTTAGATGCACAATATTGTGGCTTTATGACACTGATGAGTGTTTTAATGAAGTGATAATTTGTGTTGACATGTTTGGTCTTGGAATAAAATATTGGATTCTTAGTCATCTTTATCGTTGACTTATTGTTGATTAATAAAGTAGTTGGTGTTTTCTGAGTACCACCAAGATACAATAAAATCCTATGTTGAAGAGTTTTCCATTGTAGCCTACTTGTTACAATTCCAAGAAACTACTAATGAACCCATATTCATTAAATATCCTAAATTTGATGCTATATCATCAATATCACCTACAAAATATTCATTTGAATATCCAACAAGTGTAAAGTTGTCATTTTTCTTATAAAGAACACTATAATCCTTTGTTTCATGAATGTACTTGAGTACCCTTTTCATTGCATTCCAATGACTTTCCCTAGGTTCTAACATGGATCTGGAAAGAATGTTGACTATATATGACAAATATGGACAAGTATTTGTCAAGTAAATGAGGCTTCCAATCAATTATTTGTAGCTTGTACTATTCACCAATTCCCCCCCTTCAAATTTTGAAAGTTTAAGTTTTTTCTCCATATGTGTAAGAGAGGGTTTACAATCCTCCATGCCAAACTTATTTAACAATTTTTTTGCATACTTGGTTTGACTAAGGAAGATTTGATGAGATTTTTTATTAACTTCCACTCTAAGATAGTATCATAGTGGCCCCAAGTTAGACATTTTGAACCCTTTTTGGAGTTCATGTTTCACCTATTTTATGTGGAGTTCGTGATTTCCTTTAATTTTTAAGTCGTCAACATAGAGAATAATGATCAGCGAGTTTTGACTTTGCATCCAAAAATACAATGTATCATCAAACTCACTACGATGAAAATAACATGTCTAAGATATTCATCCATTTTGGCATATCATGCTCTAAGTGCATGTTTCGAGATGTATAAAGCTTTGATTAATTTCCAACCTTTGTGTTCTTGTCCTTTAACTTCAAATCTTGGGGGTTGATTCATATATATTTCTTCTTTCAAATCACCATTAAGAAAGGTACTTTTTACATCCATTTGATGAAGTGTCCAATCATGTTTTACAACCAAATTAATTACCATTATGATTGTGTTCTACTTTGTTGTGGTGAAAATGTTTCTTCATAGTCAATGCCTACTTGTTGAGCAAATACCTTTGCCACAAGTCTTGTTGTATACCTATCAAATTCACCATTTGACTTGTACTTAATTATGTAGACCCATTTGCAAATAATGGGTTTAACATCTATTGGACAATTAACAAGTTTCTAAATTCCCTTTGCAATTAGTGAATTAAATTCATCCACCATAGCTTGCTCCCA
This sequence comes from Picea engelmannii, assembly GCA_009831015.1. Classification (NCBI taxonomy): domain Eukaryota; kingdom Viridiplantae; phylum Streptophyta; class Pinopsida; order Pinales; family Pinaceae; genus Picea; species Picea engelmannii. The sequence goes on along the minus strand of ML792422.1, from coordinate 16,084 downwards.
ATATTTATGTTTCAATTCTTATACAAAAGTATTTGGTTCAATGAAATCGTGAGAAATTAAGGCAAAATTAGATTGAGATGGCTAGATACTTCTAGTTATTGTTTGTTTGTTTTTTTCATCTAGATGAACATCTTTGAGAATTTGCGTGAGCCATGCTAGTTTTTTGTATAGTGCCTATGATGAATTTTTTGTATCTGATTTGACTTGTGTTGGAGAAGAATCATCATCCAAAGAGATATCTAACTCTTGATCATTCATGTTGTAAGCTATGTCTTTTTCAATTCAATTTGGTTTTTTATGATGGCATGTTTTACCCTTAGTTATTTTCTAATCTAAGTGACCAAGAATATTATCAATCTCTTTTGTAGTTTGACTTTAAGTTTCATCAAAGACAACATCTCAATTGATAATAAAATTACCACGAGATAACAACCAATAACTTTTCTTTTCATCAGAGTATCCAAGGTGCATTTCATATTGTGATTTTCCAACTTAGTTATTTTTTCTTTAAGAACTAAAGCATATCAAGTGGAGCCTAAAAGTTGAAGATGATTCATTTAAGRCTTAGTAACATATCAAGMTTCATATGGAGTGATCCCATCTAAGGCTGATGTTTGTGATCGATTCCTTAGATAAATTATTGAATGAACTACTTCTACCCAATGTTTTATAMTTAACCCCTTGAAATGTAGCATAGATATTGTCATTCCCATTAGACTTTTGTTCATTTTTCAATGACTCCATTATGTTGTGGAGTATAGGAGTTTCTTAACTACCTTTTGGTTCCATTTTCCTTACAATAATCATTGAATTCATTTGAATTGAATTCACCCCCATTCTYTATCCCTCAATGTTTCAATTTTTCYTTTTGTGGCATTTTCAACTAAGAATTGAAAATGTATGAACTTTTCAAAGKCTTTTGACTTAGCCTTAAAAAAATATACCCAACTTTCCATTGTAAAATCATCATTGAAAATAATGAAGTATATGTATCCACCTAAGGAAGTCTCCATAGAACCACAAATATTACTATGCATAAGTTGCAAACATTTTTTTGCTCGTTGTGTGCTTGTGATAAAATAATCCCTCTTTTGTTTTCCAATAATATAGGATTCACACTTGACAATTTCCTTTTTGAAAGGAGGAAACCCTTTAACCATTATTATGCTTTAAGTTTGGTTAAAATTTCAAAGTTTAAATGTCTAAATCTAAAATTCCATAATCTTAAGGAGATAGGGGATAAATTTGCTTATGTTGCAAAATCCTACATGCAAGGAATGATTATGTCTCATATCCTCATAAGTTTTCCATCTTCATAACCATTCATCACTTCTTTGAAGTTTTGTTTTGTTGGTTGATTTTGATGAATCCGTCTTCCATGATGATTTGATGGCCACCTTGTTAATTAAGACCAAGGACAACAAATTCTTTTGAAAAGTCCGAACATTCCAAACATTGGAAACCAATATTTTGTGAATCCTTGGACAAGAGAAGTAGACTAATCCTTTACCTTGAGGAGTATGGGTTGTGTTATTTTCCAAATAAATTGGATTGAGTTGCATATCCTAATATGTCCAAAAATAATCATTTTCGTAATGCATATATTGAGTAGCCCATGTATCAAATATCCAATCACCTTCATAATATTTTATCAACAACTTGTTGGTGGCAATTGAATCTGCAAAATTAAATCCTAATTATGTGTCAACGCATAGTCAAAATCAACCTCTTGATTATCTACAAATTGAGATGAAGTTGAAGCATGGGACTTAGAATATTGTTTTGAGTTGAAAGTTTGCCCATTTTTGGGAAAAATTTCATTTTGAGTTCTACACTCTTTTGCATAAATCCCATTTCAAAGATATGTTTTGCACTTGACTTGATTCACATATTGTCCTTTTCCCAACTAAATATTGTTATTGGGAGGATCTTGAGATCTTCTTAAATATTGTCGATTTGAATTATTTCTTCATCTTCATTGGCTTCTACCATGGCCATGACCATGGTTAAAATATTGAGTTGGATTGTGTTATTGAATTCTTGGATTGTTGAATGATCCTCTTCCTCTTGAAATTTCTTGAACTTTCTCGAACCTTCTCCTTCTCTTAAATTTGTAAAAAGAATGTCTTATTCTAAGTTCTTCTTTTTACCAAAGGTTTTATCATGTTGATACAAAAAATTGCTAAGGGAATCAAAAGATTGATTCTCCAATTTCCTAGTAAATTGTAAAGTCTCCAAGAAATGTTGATAAGTTGAAGGCAAACCATTGATCAAAATTGAAGTCATGAAACGTTTTTCCACATCCTTAAATCTACAATTGACTATTTCTTGCTTGATATTTTTAATTGAGAGATGTACTCCATAAAATCCCCCCCTTCATCTAACATTTGTTTAAGGAGCTTCATTTGGAGATCAACACACTTTGACTCAAGTTGAGTATCAAACATTTTCTTGGAGGTTTGTCGTGCATTCCAAGGATCAATTGCATTTTCAATATGAACAAACATTTATTAGTGATAGAAGACTTTAAAAGTGCAAGTGCCTTGTCATCCTTAAATTCCCATTTTGCTAATTCTCTAGCATTGGTAGGCTTAGTAGGATATTTATCGCCACTACAAAAATCTTCCACCGCTCATTATCACTTAATTTGCTTTGCATACAATTACTTCAAGACTTTTGGTTCTTGGGTTCATCCAATTTATTTGAATCAATGAATAAATTTACCAATTTAGACATGGTGAGTTGTTTGTGGAAGAGTGAAGTGTGAATGACAAACAATATAAGATGTGCACGCAATCATGAAAATATGGAGAGTATCAAGCACAAGAGGCACTTCATAGAGAGTTATAGGGGCTTGGCCTTGACTGACATATAACCTTGTTGAAAGAAGTCGTTGATAGAATATTTCACTTGAATTGTATTAACATTAATTCAAAAATTACAAATATTCCTTAATTTTGTCGAACTTTAAATATTTGACACAATATTAGTCTTCAATACATATGGTCATGCCCCACTTTGAAGTGGAGAATTTTCTCAATCTTTCAATTACAATGTGTAATGAAAAATCCCCCTTAAATGGTGAAGACTTTAAATTCAAAATTAATACATCAATCCTTATATCTCTGACTTTCTTATTAATGGCATAAAGCATTTTATATTTGAAAAAAAAACAAACCAAAAGCACTTTTAATAGTGTCTTTATCATCTTTTATTTTTATTATCTTTTTTATTCCCAAAGTAATAAAGTACACCTTCAAAACCTATGGATATGTTTTTTCTTCATATGCAATTAAAAAATGAATTGTTCAAAACTTATGCATCGAGACTTTTAAACAATCTAATAATAGTAATAATAATATAATTTTAAGGTCGTAGTCAAGCCAAACACCAAATTGGTGTATGAGACCCCCTTGATTATGGGACAAGGGACCCTCCTCCGCGTAGTGATTTGACTGCTAAAGTCTACAAAGGTGTACATACCCTACACCCCTCTGGGTTTGAACTTGTGACCTCTTAAGAGGAAACATGTGTTCTTAACCATAAGGGAGCAACCATTACCATTTCTTTTGTGTGGATCTAAATCACTTTATGTTGGGTGATTGATTGCATGAGCATAATTTGTGGATCATTGGGTGTTTTGTTGCATACAATGGAATTGAAGTTTGAATGGAGAATTGGGTGTCATTTACAAAGTGATTTTCGAGACACTAAGATTATTTAACCTAGAATATGTGTTATATGCTACAACATTCCATTGCACCACAAGCGAGACCATAGAGTTGAGCAAAGAAGTAAAGAAGTTTCGGGGACTGAAAAATTCTTAGTGGGAAGTGAGAATGTTTATTTATCTTCATGATATCTAAAACCCACAATTATTAATGTCCATAGTTTTTAAACTAATGATCTCAATTGGATCAAGAGCTCTTTGGGACCCTGAAGAGTAATGAGTATTAAAATACCTTTACCAACACAAACACCATTATTGAGCAATCAAACGATTATATTGCTCAACTTGAGTGGGCCTAATAGTTAATAACATGTGTTTCATCCTAGGAGATCATGGGTTCAAATCCAAAGGGGGGTAGGGTATGTACACCTTCGTAGACTTTAACAGTCAAATCGTTGTGCGGAGGGGGTCCCTTGTCCCACAAACAAGGGGGTCTCATACACCAATCTGGTGTTTGTCTTGGCCATGACCTTAAAATTAGAATATTATTATTATTATTAACTCTTGCCAATCATTGAAACCATTCACGACATCCATACCTCTTAGAGAAGAGGCCCTCCAACAAGAAAAAACAAATGAATGGACATTGTTTCCCTAAGAGGTTTAATAATAACCAAACGTGGTGACCTCCAACAATTGATTTGAGGCCTTGACTAGTAAGAAAGGTGGAGGTGGGATGCTACAATCTACCCTTACTTACTAACATCAATGCTTTACCCTTGCCCAGACTGTTGTAAATTCTCACAAAGCACATTTTCTCAACATCGTGTATAAGGATCACATGGTTTTGGAAATGTTATAATTGCCACCTTTGAAGATGTAGATCATTGTATTAAATATTTGAATCGATATGTTTATAAAAGACCACATCACTATTGTTGAGAAGGGAAAAAAGAACTGGAAGGACACCTACACTTGGCTAAATCACACCAATGGTCAATCTTCAACATCACACAATCAAAATATGTAAATTAGTGGAGAAAGCATTATAGATCCAAGAGAATGATAGTCTATAGGAAGTATGGAGAAAGGAGTTGTGCATAAAGAAACAGTTGTGGAGCCAAATGAAAGTTACATCAATCAGAAGTAACAATAATGAGTATTTGCTAGAGTTGTATCTTTATGGTGGACTATGTGATAGCCTCGAGGGTTAGCTCACTTGATATAGAGTCAAATGTGAGTTTATCATGCTTGTTGTTGGTCATGGGTTTGACTCTCTTGATTCTCCCGGGGTGAGGCCTCGTAATCAGGGTCGATGATTTACCCCACTTACCATCCATGGAACATGGGGAAGTATTCTAAGGGTTTTCCGCAAGTACATTTCCTTGGAAAAAATGGTGGACTATATGATGAACCACTTCCTTGATCTAGCTATGGAATTGGTTGGCTCTCCTTTATTTTGGGCTTTGTATTTATGCCAATTTGGTACTATGCTAACTTCTTATACTCAAGAAAATACTCACACAATAACCCACAAAAGTGTTGATTTTTCAATAGTCAAGGTTAAGCATGAAGTTCATTCCATTTTTAGCATTTAACCATAACCATAAATGTTGTAGCAACCAAGATCACAAGAAGAAGCACCATGCACAAGAACACAAGAAGCATCCTGAGAAACCCTTCTCAACAAGGCAAGAAAACCCAACCAAATCCTTTGCTATATTCTTCAAGAGAAATACCTTCACCACCAAGAAAGACCTAGCACACAAAAGGGTGCCCAAACCCTAGAAGACTAGTGCCCAAGAGAGGTGCGCACTTTTCCCAAGTAAATGTACTTGTTGAAATTTCCAAACTCACATGAAAGATATGATTCCACAATGGGGAATCTTCCTTCACTTATATTAGATTTGTCTTATCAACAGAAGTGTCTTTTGGCTCAACAGGGCCGACCTCTCTAAGTCACTTTATAATAATTATTATTATTATTAATATTAACCAAATTAATTATCTTTTACATTTATTATTAATCACATTAAGGTGGGGGCGACATGTACCCTTTACATAACAATTAGGGTTGCAGGCAGGTCTGAATCTTAAACAATATATAGCAAAGGATTTGATACACCCACTAGTGCTCATCCACTAGGGGCACATCCATAATGATGTCATATATCTGGTTCATTGCATTACACAGAAGAACTAGATCTTCACACGTTCACCTGTGCTCGTCCACAGGCACGTCCACTCTACAGATCTTCTTTCCCACTGCCTCACACAGGAGAAACATCTAAAGTCTTCTCATCAATTATGTTGTTAAGAGGAGGCTAATACATCATCTTCATTTCTGTTCACATGACGATGCACCCAACACTTTGGGATTTCACACGTTCACCTTGTGCTCAGCCACAGGCACGTCTAACTCAACAGATCGTCTTTCCCACTGGATAATCATCTGGAGTTCTTCTCAACTCTCTGAATGGAGGAGGTCTTCTCTACGTTCCTAGCTTTGTCTCAGGTAGGAACCACTTACCCTTCTTAGGGGCTTTCTCTCAGGTTTGCAAGTTGAGAGAAAGACTCACATAGCTACAATGATCCACATCTCACAGGTTTGTAAGATGGAGAATGTCTCACATAGCTACAATCATCAACACTCCCTCTCAGCTAGGGAGGCATTCTTCATCATGCCAAGTCTCATACAGATGTACTCTGAATTTTGTCTTGGCTGGAGTCATCAATACTCCCTCTCAACTAGGAAGGCATTCTTCATTAAGTTGGTTTGGTGAAGATATCTGCAATTTGCTCATGTGTAGAAAGGTACTGCATGTGTACGATTTTCCTCTGCATCATATCTCTGATATAAGAATATTTCATCTCATCGGGTTTCGATCCATCGGGAAACACTAGGTTCTTAAGGAGATTTTATACACGGCTCTTGGTTATGATCATAGGATCCATCTCATGATCAAGTAGATCTATCAGAAGCTTGTGAGGCCATACTACTTCGCATACTCAATGGTATATACTCTGCTTCTGTGGTATTCAAGGCCACAAAGATTTTATTTCTCGTTGTATCAGGAAATCATGACAAACTTCATAGTAGAACATCAATAGAATGTGCTCTTCCAGTCTATTGTACTTTCTGCTCAATCTAAATCGTCATATCCTGCAAACTTAGGTTCACACTAGAGGCATATCTTAGGTTATATCCAATTGTGCCTCGTATATATCTCAATACATGTTTTGTCTAGTGAGACTGTCTCGGTTGACTCGTGAAATGACTAAGCACACTCACTGCATGGCATGAATCAAGTCTGGTATTAACCAGATACATCATTGATCCAATTAGTTTTGGATCAATCTCATCTAAATCATCATCAATCCTTTTCTTTAAATCCATCACGGTGGATTTTGCATTCTTGTCATACTGAACTCTTTTAATATTTTCACTGTATATTTTCCTTGACTCAGGAAAATCTCATCGGTCCTTTGTCATACTTCTTGTCCCTAGAAGTCGTGCATCATACTTAGGTTCTTCATCTCGAATTTAGAAATCAAGGATTACTTGTATCCAACAACAAGGATTTCTGAATAAGTCATGAAAATTAGGCTTTCATCACCAACACCGTAATAATATAGGTTTGGATCAGCAAATTTCTTGATGAAATCCAAACTCATCAAGAATTTATCTATCTAATATAGTTTCCAACTCATGGATGGTAGTATGGATGGAAGTGTATCGGGTTTACTGGATCAAGTGTCTCATCATAGACTACTCCCTCTATTTGTGAGAAACCTCTGGCTATAGATCTTGTTTTGTATTTATTGATACTTCCATCAGCTACATGCTTGATCTTATAGATCCACTTGGAAGTTACCACAGACTTCCCTTCTGGTCCTTGAATAATATCTTATACATCATTCTTTAAGATATACCGGTATTCTTTTGTTATGGCATCTTGTAATACTTTTTCTTTTGTTGCTTCTCTAATACAAGGAGTCTTAGCATTAATGAAGTAGCTCATGACTGAATGATAGTTTGAAAATCTATTTTTCTTTCTTGGGATGTGCCTCGAGAGGCTTGTATGTTTCTCTGCCTCTTGCAGAGTGAGTCTAGGTAGACTTATTATGCCTTATTGCAATATCTCTGAACATATCAACTGGAGAACCTGGATCAACTGTAATAACGTTTGTCTCCCTCTAAACTGTTGAAGGGGGAGGAGGTACTTGTCTCACTGTCAATCTTTATCTGAGAATCTATGGGTTTGTTTGGAAGGTTATTTCTTCTTTAAGGACAACATCTCTGGTTGTCTCGCATAATAATCAATCAAATATGGTTTGGACTCTCGTACCAAGGATAATGGTCCAAATATTTTAAGGGCTCCCATACTAGGGATATATTCAAAAATACAATCAACTATAAAATTGAAATCAATTGATTTACCTGATTTGAAGTCATGTTTTAGTTTTAGAGGAAGTACTTTTCCTCTCTCTTTTCTTCAATCTTTTGAGGTGGATTTGGATCAATGTCAGCGGTGGAAGCATATTGTCTTCCCTTCTTCCTGGTTGGATAGTTTCTTGCATAGTGTCCATAACTGTCACATCTGAAGCACTGAATTTCTGAAGCATCTCTTCTTTGATAACCTAGATTTGATAAAGACTTTTCACCTTTAAATGTTTGCCTGGAATTTCTTTTGAATTTTCCTCCCTTCTTTGTAAGAAGTGCAAGAGCATGATTTTCTTCTGAGGAATCTTCCACTCTTCTATTTCTAAGTCTAACTTATTCTTGAATGCAATTTGTCCATAGACGATCAAAGGTTGGTAAAGCTTATCTTCCACTGATACTCTGAATGAAAGGCTCCCATGATTTTGGAAGATTATGGAGAGTGGTTAAGACAAGTTCTCTATCAGACATTATTTCCCCAATGGTTTCTAGTTGTTCTTTAATCTCTAATAACTTTTGTTAGCCTAGAAGTCACCTCCAGATTGCGTTGGAGGTCAGCCCAGTACCCATCAGAGTTTCATTTCATGGGTTGGTTTTAAAGAGGTCAAATGGGCGCAGACTCAAGATGATATCGTTTTAACTCAGAAAACTGGATTGGTATGCACATGCAGGTGAGGTCTTAATTAAATTCAGTCAGTAAGTTGGAGTAAGGGTGAATAGAGGGAAGACTTTGGTGAGGAGAGTGTAGAGGTTTGTCGTAGACATCAGATCTTCCAACAGCCTAAGGAGGAAAATCTTCAAATACGAGATCCTCTTGGATTCAAAACTTCAGGAAACTGAAGAACATAAATAACAGCACTGCAATCAAACATACATTACAATACAGTCAAAACAATCCATGTGAATCCTTCAATCATGGACACTTCAGTATCAGAGGCAAATAGGATGAAAAAGATGTTGATTTTCAATAAACAATAAGTCTCAGATCAAAATACATAACCAGAGAACTAGAGTTCTTCCTCAAAAGTTTACAATACGGGAGCCTAGATCAACCATCAACGATAACAAAATATTTAAACTGCATACATATACTCAGAATTGTTGCAACGACCAGGAGTGTAATTGGACCACCGCATTAACATTTTCAGTCGGGGCCTGCTCTATCAGATTGTGCAGGCCTCCTCAAGTCAGATACGATCCAGGCGCAGTTATGTGCTTTACAGGAAAATATGTCCATAATTGACAATCTGCCTTTATGACCGCTCTCTGCATGTTTTTCATTTATGGGGTGAGACGAGGTCTCAATTGCCGCCCCACTTTCATGAACTGTCTGCATCAGGATTAGGATGGGCCGCACTCTGAACTTCACCATCTGGAGCTTAGCTGGAAGCTTGTAGGGAGGACTTGGCAAGTAGATGTGGACGATGATGATAAGGAGCTGACGAGATAACTGGGACTGCGTGGTCGCCAAAATGTCATATCATCGCCCGACTTAGGATAAAAACATTTGATGGGTTTTTTGAGCCCTCTTCTTTCATTTTTCTTCGCTAGAATGCCACTTCCTAGGGAAAACACCCCCTGATCAATAATGTGTGCTAACAACTTCATAAAGAAGAGAGAAATTGTATCACCCTTCGTCATCTTGGTACTTTGAAGTTGGCTCTTTAAGGTAAGAGCTCTAAGAGTATTGTCACTTTCAAACATTCCTTTTAAAGCTTCATACATGTCATAGGTTGTCTTCAGATTGGCAATACGAGGCAAGAGGTGATCTCTTACTGAGTAGATGATTATTTTTCTTGCTTTGACATCTTCTTCCTTTCTTATCTTCTTCTCTATATCTGTAGTTGTGGCTGGTAGAGGTTTAGTTGTCACATCCAAGAGGTCATCTTCTTTAAGAGTGACTAGAAGCTTTGATTTCTAGGGGTTGAAGTTGCTTGCTCCATCAAGCCTATCTTCTACTAATGTTGTGTTCTTCATTTGATTGGTTTCTTCAAATACTTGCCGACTGGATTTTGAAAACCTAATGATTAGGTTGAATTAGCAACCTTGGATTATATTGGACTTATGACTGCCAACAATCAATTTGATAGTATCACAAAGATGCTCGTTGATTCAAGAAAACCTTTCTTCAGAAACCCAGAATTAATATTCTGCAGGAAATTTCGACAACCTAGAAACCCTAGGGCCAAAAATCAAAATTTCTTGGAATTTTGTTTTGAGAGCTTCTGAAGATACGCTGGAAGAGTTCGTACTCTTCTATGCCAAAAGTATCCCCAGTGTCCAAGTATTAAGGGCTGAATCACCACTGAAAAGGAGGTCGTATGGAATTTTCTGGAAACCCTAGAAGGGTCGTACGATTTTGCAAAAGGTGTGATGAGACTTGGTGGATGCTTGTGCAATGGGTTCTTTCAAGACCTATGCTCTAAAACCATGTTGATTTTTCAATATTCAAGGTTAAGAATGAAGTTCATTCCATTTTTAGCATCTAACCATAACCATAAATGTTGCAGCAACCAAGATTACAAGAAGAAGCACCATGCACAAGAACACAAGAAGTATCTTGGGAAACCCTTCTCAACAAGGGAAGAAAACCTAGCCAAATCCTTTGTTATATTCTTCAAGAGAAAGACCTTCGACACCAAGAAATACCTAACACGCAAGAGGGTGCTCAAACCCTAGAAGACTAGCGCCCATGAGAGGTGCGCACTTTTCCCAAGTAAATGTACTTGCTAAAATTTCTAAACTCACATGAAAGATATGATTCCACAATGGGGAATCTTCCTTTACTTATATTAGACTTGTCTTATCAACATAAGTGTCTTATGGCTCAACAGGGGCGACCTCTCTAAGTCACTTTATAATTATTATTATAATTATTGTAATTAATATTAATCAGATTTATTATTAATCACATTAAGGTGGGGTCGACCTGTACCCTTTACATAACAATTAGGGTTACATGCAGGTTTGACTCTTGAACAATATATAGCAAAGGATTTGATACACCCACTAGTGCTCATCCACTAGGGGCACATCCATAGGGATGTCATATCTCTGGTTCACTGCATTACACAGAAGAACCAGATCTTCACACGTTCACCCGTGCTCATCCACAGGCACATCCACTCTACAAATCTCCTTTCCCACTGCCTCACACAGGAGAATCATTTGGAGTCTTCTCGTCAACTTTGTTGCTCAGAGGAGGCTAATACATCATCTTCATTTCTATTCACATGACGATGCAGCCAACACTTTGGGATTTCACAC
>ML792421.1:464821-487991 GCA_009831015.1 Picea engelmannii | reverse complement strand
TTCCTTAGAAAATTTGTGTTAGTATTTTTTTATGACATACTAATCTAAAACAAATCATGGGAAGAACATGTACAACATGCTGACGTAGTATTACTAGAAGGGGGTAGGGTATGTATACCTCCATAGACTAAGCTAACAATGGATCGACTGACTAAGTATTATCTCTCTCTCTCTCTCTCTCTCTCTCTCTCTCTCTCTCTCTCTCTCTCATCCTTTTAAAGAACGTATAGTAACCGCAATATTCATGGAAATAGTTCAAAAGCTACATGGATTCCCCAAGATTATTGTAAGTGACAAAGATCCAATTTTCACTAGAAATTTTTGGATTGAATTATTTTCTTGTTTGTGTTCTCAATTGGCTCTTAGATCATCTTACAATCCTCAATCCAATGGGAAAACTGATATTGTGAATAAATTTCTAGAAGGATATATTCATTACTTTGCATATGATAAACAAACACAATGGGTCAAGTGGTTTCCCTTGGAAAAATGGTGGTACAACACATCCTTCCATACTTCATACTAAAAGTACCCATGTTTTTCACTTTATGGATATCATCCTCCATCCATCAAATCTCCCTTGAAATGGACTACAAAGTTTCATGCAATGGAGGACCACATATGACACCAAAAAGAGGTTCTCAAAAAATTGAAGGACAACTTGGTTATGATGCAAAATAAGATGAAACAACAAGGAGATCAACATCATAGTGAAAGGGAATTTGAAGTGGGGGATTGTGTATTTTTAGGCTACAACCATATAAACAGATTTTAAATTCATTAGTATTTATTGTATAAGATTTGCGACCCTTACCTTAAACTTCTTGTCCTGAAGATGAATCCACGTATCGGATTTGAAATGTCGATCAAAACATGTCTCTCACAGTGGTTAATCTGGAAGAAATCCCCCATATAAACAGATGTACTTCAAGCAACAAAAGAAGGACAATAAATTAGCACCCAAATATTATGCCCCCTATAAGGTCTTGCAAAGGATTGGAAGTATGACTTACAAATTGGAGTTGCCTACATCTTCACATGTACATCCAATATTCCATGTTTCTTTCTTAAAGAAGGTAATTGGTGACAAGATCCCAATCCAAACTGTATTTCTAGAGATTATTGAAGAAGGGAAAATCATACTAGAACTAGAAACAATCCTTGAAACAAAGATTAAGCATTTGTGAAATCGAGCAATTACTGACTACCTCGTCAAATGGATGAACCTATAAGTGGAAGAGGTGACATGGAAAGATGAGTTCTTCATGCAAAAAAACTCGGAGTTAGTCAAGTGTTGAGGACAACACTTGTTTAAAGGGGAGGGGAATGTGAATCCCTAGACAAGGCCTCATGTCATGTATAAAACCCCTTATTAAGCCCCTGGATATTGAATTATTACATTTATAATATTATATTAGTAAGTCGGATAGAACCCTTAATGGTACCCTTTCATTATAATTGTGTGTGTGTGTGTGTGTATACACCAAAGAGACCTACTCTTAGGATCATCTTATCTCATCTCATATTATCTTTTGAATTGGATATATTATAAAAGGAGGTTTCCACCTCAAAGTGGATTGTAATCATTGAATTTTCATTATTTTTAAGACATTGGATCGTAATAATGACCTATATAGCCTACCTATTGGCATTTTGTAGTGTCGTTTTTTCAATACACGCTTGCACGTGCATTGACATTATTAACACTGGGGAGTTTGAGACCCAGGGTTCATCTAGAGTGTGTCTAAAAAAAACCCTAAGCATCATCATATATCACAGAGACCATAAGGTCTTGTGTCGGGGATGGAGGATCAAACATACCAAACGGTATTGTAAATGGAATCCATGTAACTCATATATGATAATCTAAAAAGGACTAAGAATTAAAAAAATACACGCAAAGGTGATACTCATTCATAACAGACAATGAATATAAAAGAATTTTCATGTCTTTATTATTGGATGTATTCCATCATATTAGAGATATGCATTGTGTTGAATAACTTACATGAACATCCATAAGACTCTATCTCATTACTATATAAATAGTGGGAATACAACAGTATGTGCCTTACACTGAGCTTTAATATTCAGACAAAAAAAAGACACGTGAAACTTCTCCATACAACACATGATTACCATAGGCTAAGTCAGAGCTCTAGGACTAATGCATTCAGAAATTAACGAACCTATTTTCTGAGATGAGAGCTCTCTTTTATATATTTTTCTGCTAGGGAGTACTATCCTTCACTATTTTTCTCCACCTACTTGTCTGATCTAACAGCCTCACATGCTTCTGGTACCTTCCAGTGCTCCACATAGGTTCTCTGCATCAGTAGAAATCCTAACTTCCTGGCCAACTCGTCTTTTGGTTGCCCCATATATTCATATGTTGTTGACAACAATCATTCCAAGAAATATCTCAGTGATTCCTTTCTTGCTTATGGCAGGCATCTTTTTTTATTTATGTCACAACTGACAAAAATCAAACCAACGTGCCACTGATAGCCTTTAGAATTGGCATGTTTCTTAAAAAAAACTTGGTTTGATGTGCACCCTATGGCATTCTTTCATGCATCTCCTTAGGTGCTCGCACAAATTTCGATGGGCGTGCACAACTTTTGTTTGTGCATGCACACAAAAATGGACCCAAATATTTGGGTGCCAACAGGACCCCACCACTATTACCTGGCTCATCCTCAAGCTAGTTGCTTTATGGAATGATTTATGCAATGGAAAGAATCATTCCCTTTATGTTTTGCACAAATTCTAGGAACTGGAACTAACTCTTAGAAAAGTGTTCTTGAAGGGACTCGGTGATCTATATGGTCGTTTCTACAATCTTAGTTGTGATCATCGACGATGTGAGGTCCATGGTACTAAGTTTCTCAATCAACAAGTTGGCAGTGGTCATCACATCCGATAGTTGGGTGATTAGAGTTAAGGCCATATCAGTCGTCACAAAAATCATGTCTGATGTATTTTGGTGCTCCACCTTTTCTTCAGTAATTTCTTTCATTCTTGTGGCTATGGCCTACATCACAATGACTCATTCAATTCAAGCTAGAGAAGTGATATCTTTATTTTTTTGTGGGACCTCCAGGTCATCCTTGTGAATGCGCTAAAAAATGGTAGATACTTCTAGTGGGGCTAAAATCTGATTCCACAGGGTAGAGCCAGAGTCCACCCACATGGAGAAGTTTTTCACCCATTATTGGTTGCGATGGAAAGTGGCTTGAGATGTATGAGTGGGTGTGGGATGAGATGAAGTGATTGAGATGGAACAGGGAATTGGTTAAATATTTTTAGTGATTTGTACTTCGATTTGTTGCAATCGGGACGTTACAGTGGAGAGCTTAAGACTTGGAGGGGGGTCACTACCGGGAAAAGAAGTGATAGGAAGTCTAGAATATAGGCCATCCACCTCTTTAAGAAACTTGTTAAAAGATGAGTGGAGCTCAACATATTGAGCCTGAGTAGCTATATGTATTGCTTTGTCATCATCATATTGGATTTGTAAAGTTTGATGGCCCTATATTTATTTTTTATATTCCTCATGTGTTTGGTTGTGTGATGTGATATACACTTGGTGTTATAGATGCAACTGGGCATGGGCTTGCGCAAGTTGTTCATTGTGCTCACCTATCTCAGATATCAAATTGGCAATATGTTCATGCAGCATAGGGGTAGGGAGAGGTGCCAAAGGAATCCCACCTTGCTACACATCGAGGGTAAGTAATGATGGACGTTTTGCACCAAGGATACAAGTTGGAAGACTGGTAGTGGAGTTGGAAGGCAGTGGGTGTGAGGTATGGATTGGACTTGGCATCACACCTCCTAAATCTCATCCAAGATGGTCGACATTGTGTAGTTCCTTGGAATGAATGTTTTGTTGTAGCAATAGTTGATGGTGTAATGTGTCTATGAGAGTGATTAATTCCGATGTCATTTGACCAATATCATTCGGAGTGGATGGGTCAGAAGGTAGAACGGAGGAGCTGGTTATCTTTTGCTTGGGGCCTGGTGGTGTTGTTTGAAGCAAAGGTGTAGAAGATGGATCCAATACCCTCTTGTTTACTACTTCATGTTCAATAACCTTGTTGGGTGAGGGTAGATTTTGAGATAGATGTCGAGGTGCTTCAACCTTTCTATGCTCTTGGTTGTGTTATGTGCACGTCTCAAGGGTCATGGTATCTTCAGATGGGAGCGGTTGAAGATGGGCATGCCATTCAATCACTCCTTATTGAATGTCATCCTCAATAATATAGAAAGGAAGGATATTCATACAAATGCCATGTTTATCACTAGGATAAATACAGATGTTATGTGATGTGCATTCAAAAATAAGATAACCCACATACCTTTCTATTAGGGTATGCGGTATGCATTATTGTGTTGTAATAGTCTCCATGAGTTGGTGATATCAGTCCTCAAATAGCTCATGGATAGATTTTTGTATTCGATATTCTTTGATTTCATGTAGTCGCAAGAAGTGATGACCCTCAAATACCTATTGGCTACCATTAGGTCATTCAAACCCACAAGGGGGTCACCAGAGTACCATTTCTAATAATAAGAGGATCCAACTATAATGGAATTGTTTTCCTGCATTCTGGGCATCCAAAAAATCATCTATGAATTCGTTCATTACATATCTAGTCCAAGCCATCTGAATGTCGGAGATGCACCGCTTAGCTGCTACAACGACCCCATATGGGCATTCTTCTTTGGTACAACTACATAAAATTTTGCATGCTAATAGTAGGGTGGAAAACTGAAGTGGTTTGTTGCTGACTTCTGAGATAAGAATCCCCTTCCTCCCTCAGCGGGTAGAATAGGTGCCATATATTTCTTGTGGGGAATCATCCTTGGTAGTTAGGGCCTTCTTAGGCTCTTCACCCTGAATATGTAGGCCTGTCACACAGATGATTTCCTCTTCATCGACGAGGTACTTCCCTCCGGGCCAGAGGTAGTTTCCATGCACTCGGGTGAGTAATAGATGGGTGCATAGAGTGACCGATATGTTGTTCCCAAAGTGAGGACATTCCAGTAGGGACAGGACGCATGCCTAGAAAAGAGGTTGGGCCCATTCCTGGATGAGTGTAAGTGACCTGCCATATTAACTACGAACATTCCAAGCATAGTGAGAAAAGGATAGAGTGGGGAGTTGCTCAGAGTTACGGACATCATAATCAAAAAATTGGACATCTTGTATCCTTTTGGTTCGGAACCCTATGAATGTGACATGTGGAGGTAATGTCAAGTCTTTTGGTTGGAGATTGGTGGTACTCTGAGATCTGATTTGACCCTGAGGTATGTTTGAGGAGGCCATTTAAATTCTGATCTGGGCACAGAATGGAGGTTTTGCAAATGGGCAAGGTTGTTGACTTTGGATTGTAGTTTGGTTAATTGGGTAGATGAAAGTGAGTTTAGGGCATGTCTTATACTAGGAAGAAGGTGGGGACAGGTGAAGGCAACAGTAATGAGAAAGGAAACAAGTTTCCCATGGAGTATTGCGGGACAAATAGAGGTTATACATATTTTGAACGTGAGCTAATTATGGCATGTTTGAATGTACCATATTGCAGTATTGTGGGTTGTAACATGGCCAATTGGTGGTTGTGTGAGCTGTCATAATCGTCAATTGTGAGGTCGTACACTAGGGAAATAGGGAGGGAGTAAATTATCTTGAATAGTTAGTTAACCTCCATCAGATCTCAGGTATGGGGAAATTCGTTGTATTTATTATTGGGAATATCCATGGGACCATCATCATCTTGATATATGAAGGGTTTGGTATGATGGGGACCAGTACATGATTAGAACCTGTCATACCAGCACGCAGATACTTCAGCGGGAGGTGTCATGCAGGTTTCTTGTGCCCCTCTACACGGTTGCTTTGATTTGACCGAATAGTGGTTGGAACACTCTCCCCCTTCTTTCCTTCCATGCACATCATGAGAGGGATTTGAGATTCCAAGGAGACGACTAGATTTTGAAACCTTTTAGGAGACTCAAGGAGGTAGCAAGGACACATGGGCTAGGGTTTTGTAGATATCCACCATTCTTCAAAAGTACACTTATAGAGTCTGGGACATGCCAATGAAGTACACTCATAGTACCCATAGGAGCTACAGTATTCCATGTGCTCCTCTGTAGATATGTGTGTGCACCTCCTGGTTGACACCTCATATAGCTTATTCTGCCATCTATCCCAAGAATCATCAAAATCCTTGTCATAAGACTTGACACTCCTCCAACTTAATTCCCCGTCTGCAGTGGGGTTGATGTAGTCCTCCCTGCACCTCGTGACCTTGTAAATATGTTCAATGACCGATATTTTTGCATCCTCGTCGACATGCTCATTGTAGTGGTCACCTTCATATGGATCCAGTGGGACAACCACGTGCAAGGTGTCAGCCTCAAATGACATTTGACACTTTTTCAAATTCAACTTCGCATTGTTGTCAAAATCCAAATATATTCCTAGCAATGCAAGGTAGGGATATGACTCATCCATGATTTCAATGAATTCAAAGTCAGCCTTTGTTTTTACTCCTTCTATATTCACCTCTACCTACTTCAGTCGACTGATGAGGTATATCTTATACTAATTGGATAATCGTAGTTGAATGGGAAAACATACCATCTTCAGTTTCCCCATCACTTCCCAGGATTTCTTGGGTAAAATTTTCACATTAGATCCTAGATTCAATATGACCCCATCCGTATCATACCCACCAAGATATGATGTCATCTTAAACTCTCAGCCAATGCACTTTTGGTAGCTAACCTGGAAAACATCCCTTTCTAGCACCAGAGTTGCAAATATGGTCTCCTCTCCTTGTTCTTTCATGCAAGCAATTAACATCTAAGTCAACTTACTCGCATCTTTAGGATCTTTAATAAAATTCAAACAACAGTGCAAGAGTGTATTGACTCGATATTCTACTTTTTCCAAGCGACCGAGGTCGCGAAAGGATTTTTCACACATTGTGCGTTGCAATTCTTCTTGGCGATGTTCATACATGTCTTTCTCAATGCGTCATAACATAGTCTGTATGTGTGCTTCTTCTATCGATCTTTGGGTTGTGTGTTGGATTTCTTTCCACACGTGAGCTTCCTCCAAATACCTTTGTGTTGCACGTTGTAGTTCTCCGTATGCACGCGCTTCCTATAGTGACCTCCCTGTCACCCACTACACTTCTTCATAGATATGAGCTTCTTCTAACGACCTCTACATCAGCCTTTTAACTTCCTCTCAGACCCGTTCCTCTTCAAGAGACCTCTGAGTCGCACGTTGCAACTCCTCATGTGCTTGTTCTTCCTCCAAGGCTCTCTGCTCATCACACAGAAACTTCTTCTGCTGAGCCACATCAAACTTAGGAGGGGGTTGGAGTCCTTCCTGATCTTTCCCTCTACTTGACCCAAACCTTCTTCATGCTCGAATTATTCCCTTGTATTCTCCCCTCCACGGGTTACTACCTAGAAATCCACTTCTCCATTCTTCTTCTTGTTTCTACACGGCTCAGTGTGTACCATGTTACATTTAACCTTATTTTCCTCCCACTTCTTTAGCAAGTCTAGAAAATCCTCAGTCACATGTTCAGGACTATAAAATATGCACAGAGCGTGAACGGCTTAGTGTATAATCGTGATACATGACCAATCTCCCCACAATTGAACATGTGGTGGATTTGTCTCCTCCTCCACCATAACCTCATCTATGGTCTTGTCCATACCCACCTCGAGGTCCTCCTTGATATCTTCCTCTTTCGCTACCACCATGCTCACTACCCTTGTGTTCCTCTTATACCCAAAATGTATCCTAGGTATTATCTTGCATCATTAAGAGGGAGCGGCAACTACTGATATCATGGCCGACAGATTTACAGAATTCATAGAAGGGGGTGTGATTTGTTACTTGATACTTTTGTAAGGTGTTCCAGCGGAGTGGCACATGGCCCCACTATCGACATATTTCACACCATTATGAATGTCCAAATGGAAATGGACTCAGTGCGCATGTCTCCACGCAATTGGGAAGAACCAGGCATTTGTCTCGCCAATGCCCCTCTGAACAGCATGTAGTGCACCACACATGTTCACACGTGACTTTACCCATGTTCATATCATGTAGTTGTATAGTTAGGTTGGTCATTTGTGACTGAACTTGTGCAACCCAACCGATGTTTATATGCCTCTAGGTGTGGCATTAAAGTGCATTGCGATCTCAACTACCTCAGTTTGAGTCGTCACCTTTTGTTGGGTGAGAGGGACTCGGATATGGGGGAGAAACCCTGAAATGAACCATTCTTTGTTTTTCACATCTTGGATTTGGAACATCAGCCTATCCAACAATATTTTGAATCATTGGTCATAATCCCAAATAGTCTCTCCTTCTTTCTACTTGATTTCCTTGATTTTTGTAATGCATTGAGACTCTGAATTCAACTTTTGAAATTCTCAAAGCATGTCTTGTTTGATATTGATCAGGGACCTCACATGTGATGTTGGTGCAATAGCATTATATTTCATTTACCACATTAGGTCTTGATCCCTAAACATAGCCTCCAGTTGTGCGATCTTATCTGCCTCATCTATCATTCTCTTTATAGACCAGATTGCTTCGTGGGTGAACCAGCGTTTCTTGGCATCATCCTTACCCATTCTGTGGAACATGGGAAACCTCAACGTACTATCTTGTTTGGACATATTGGAACCAAATTTAGTTCCATTTTTCTAATTGTTATTGTCTGGATCCCTCCATGCCACTATTGTTTGGGGTAAAGTATTTTTTACTTCACCTTTGTCCTCACTTATTTCCTCTTCTCTTTATTCAACTTCAACCTCTTCACTATTTTTTGTGTGTTCTTCTTGATTAACAATGCGCAAGGGGGGTGGAACAAAGGGTGGGTAATACCATATTCTCATAAAACTTCTTGTGAGGGGACCCAAAAAGATATTTAGTTGTATTCGCGTAAGACTCTTCAACATTATCAGACTGTCTCCCCCACCAGTAGGGGAGCCTCCATCTTCCTTCACATATGGCACATACACATTTTGCGCCTTCTCCTCCTGATCTGACCGTGCACCACCAACCTGTGTTCATACCTTCGAGATGATTCATTCACTACCACCATGTGACTCATCTCTCATCCTGATCTGCGCACTTCCACCTTGTGCAGAGTTGGTTTCTCCACTTAGCACACGAATTCTCCACGCGTCACTCACCTGGTTTCTTAGTGTACTGCCACTACACTGAGAGCCAAAATATCATTTTATTGGTGCCCCATTGTACTGCACAACAACTTCTCTTCTTTTCAGTGCATAACCATGTAACTCTTTCTCTTCTAAGTCCACCAGTGCACCACAAATTTTCACCCGCGCACCACACATCTACGCTCTTCCTTTTCTCAAGATTGTGGCATACTGCAAAATCCAAAGGGTCTGGGATTTTTCACCTAGGCCCTCACTACCACTACTAGCACTACTGGTATATTTAACTACAAGACTCTTCACAGGCCTATCCTCACCCATGCTCCACTCTAGCACAACCTCCTCTCCAACGCCACTTCCTGGTGTGAGCTTCCTCTTTATTCTGGGCTCAACACGTCGTTGTGCACCCTCAACTAGATCTTCTCTACTCTTTCGCTCATCTTTCTCCCTCATCTCAACTCTTCTTGTGTATCATTCAAATATTTTTCTCCTTTTCTCTTCTAGGTCCATTCCATTCCTCACATCATCTCAACAACTTCTTGGATTCTCTTCACTGGATCCATGATCTGGTACTATCTTTCCCCCATATTTTCCATAAACACCCCGCCAATGCTAGGGGGTTTACTATACCATTCTATCAGTATCCATGTGCATCATTATTTTTTATACAAACAACGTCTTGATCCAAAGGGGGATCTCTTCTAACATCCTCTTTCTTGGACCTTCTTCAAACTTTCTTCTAGCCTCGCAAAAAGAATCACTATATTCTATAGAAAATTCAACAATGTAACCCTCCTTCACTCAGGAAAACAAGAAATCAATAGGCCGATTCCACTTGTTATCCAGTGCCTTTAGACTATCAAGATTGGCTTGATCCCATACTATTGGCTCTGATGGTAACATAGACGAATTAATTTATGTTTATCCTTTTAACCATTCATGTAGAAAACATGGAAATTCTGTGAAAAAGAGTTCATATATATCAAAGTAAAGATATCTATCTTTTCATTCTTTCATGTTCACCCACAATCCTTTTGTCTCTCGTAGAGAAAAATCATCATATTTTTCTTCTATCCAATCTTATATCTCCTCCTTACATGGATTCCACCACATTTCTCTTTTCCTTCAGCAATCTCAACAAGAATTCAGGGCCCGACAAGATAACCATTTGTTGGTGTTGTGCAATGTCACTATTTTAGTACACGCTTGCACGTGCATTTACCTTCTTAACACTGGGGGGTTTGAGACCCAAGGTTCATCCAAAGTGTGTCCAACAAAAACCCCTAAGCATCGGCATATCAATCCTCGGCCAAGGCCAAGGAAGGTCTCACATAAGATCAGAGAGGATCACGGAGACCATAAGGTCTTGTGTCAAGGATGGAGGATCAAACATACCAAACAGTATTGTAAATGACATCCACGTAACTCATATATGATAATCTAACAAGGACTAAGAATTAAAACAATACACTCACATGTGATACTCATTCATTACAGACATTGAGTAGAAATGAACTGGCATATCTTTATTACTGGATGTATTCCATCATATTAGAGATATACATTGTGTTGAATAATTGAGTTGAACATACATAAGACTCTATCTAATTACTATATAAATAGTGGGAATACAACAGTATGTGCCTTTCATTGAGCTTTAAGTTCATAGAAATAAAAGACACAAGAAACTTCTCCATACAACAAAATATTACAATAGGCTAACTCAGAGCTCTAGGACTGATCCATTAGGAAATTAACCAACATGTTTTCTGAGCTGAGAGCTATCTTTTATATCATTTTCTGTTGCGGAGTGTTATCCTTCATTTTTCTTCTCCACTTTCTTGTTTGATCTAATGACCTCGCATGCTTCTAGTGACTTCCAGGGCTCCATGTAGGTTCTCTACATAAAGGAAAATCCTAACTTCCTGGTCAACTCATCTTCTGGTCACCCCACATCTTCATCTACTAGTAGTAGAAATCATTATGGGAAATATCTTGGTGATTCCTTTCTTTCTTTCGGTTGGCATCTTCTTGATTTCCAGTGCAACTGGAAAAAATCGTACCGGCACGCCCTTGATATCCTTTAGACTTGGTGTGCTTCTTAACAAAACCTAGTCCAATGTGTGCCTTATGGTATTATTTTGTGCAACTCCTTAGGCACTCGCAAAACTTTTGGATGAGAGCACACAACTTTTGTTTGTGCGTGTGCACAAAACTGGACCCAAAACTTTGGGTTCCAACACTACCTACCCTACTCTAAGCTATTAAAAAGGAAAGAAGTCAAGTTTCCTCCCCATGATGGGGTTTGAGAAGGGATACACTAATGGGTAGTGGTAATCTCGTTCCCTCCAACATGGACAAGTAAAAGGAATAATGAACAAATTTCTTCCCAACCTTGTAAGGGCCTTGCCATAGAAAATCAAAATCCTTGTGCATATTTGGTTTTCCCTTCCTTTTGTCCCACATGAGTACTAGTTTTCCTTCTTGAAATTATTTCTCTCTTACTTTAGAATCAATCAATTATTTCCCTTCTTGAGTATCTCTTCCTTGTTCCAAAGGATAATGGGACCTTATTAAAGCAATTTTTCTTTGATCATCTTCATGCAACTTGGTTTCACTTCCCCTTTTCAAAATTCTAGTGGAACCTAGATCTTTATCTTTTTATTTATCAAATTGTCTTCGTATTTATCAAATTGTCTTTGTTAATCCTCCCTTCTAGGCCATATTACATTTGTGATATCTTCTTCTTGAGAAAAATGGATTTCATCCAGGTCAAAATCAAGAGGGGAATAGATGGGTTTGTTAGGATCACTTTCTTTTGAGGATATTTCAAGTTCAAAATCGCTTCTATGATCCTCCACATGGGTTCTCTTCTTTGGTTGATTATATAGGACAACATGGGCTTCATCTCCAATTGGGATGGTGGCATAAGAGAGGTCCATATATAAAGTACCGCCAAGAATCCTATAAGGCCTTGTTACTTCCAAGCCTAATTGTTTCATAACCTTCAAAGTCATAAAATTTATTGTTGCCTCATAATCAAGCATACAATTGTGAAGATACATATCATTTATTTCCAAACAAATTAAGAAAGGTGCATACTCCTCATTTGTTTGTCTAAGATGATTGGCTTGTAATAGTATAGGAGGATCCCCAGGTTCCCCTTGTACCCTCGAGAATATTTCTACTTTGTTTCTCAAGGAAGGGATCTTGATTATCTCAATGAGAGGTACATGTATGTTAAATTTTGCTAATATACCAGCCATATCAATGTTCAAGTATATCTCATCATTTTTAGGCAATGTTGGTTGAGGAGGAGTGTTATCATTCTATGGTAGAGGAGTTCTTGGTCAAGTAAACCTAGGGTCACTAGGAGGGGCTTGGGGTGCATTAATTTTTCTAGTATAAATTTTTAACTCCTTTTTTTCTAAACCTCTCCCTTAACTCTTCATCCATTTGGCTTAATATTTCCATTCTATCTCTCATAGCGGCCTCCTTGTTTTACTCAATTTTTTCTTGGGTCACATTAAAGTAATCCTAAGAATATATAGTATAGATAGGATCATATGTATCAAGGAAGTTCAAGTAATCGAGACATCCATAATTAGAACTATTTATTGAGCATTCATGCTCCCAATGTGCATCCCCACAAGGTAAACACCAAGGGGATTTTTGGATATATGACATTAGTAGGCGCTAGGGTATTAGGGACATGGTACCTCCTGGGGAGGTGCCCTATATTTTTATTGGATACACCATTGTAATCCTAGGATGATGGAATTCAAAATCCTTGTAGGCAATGTCGATTATTTTGTATGTTGTGTCTTAGGCCTTTGCGGTTGGCCACGCATGGTCCTTCTAATCCCCACTCTCATTTCCTTTGAGCCTGGATAGGATTGGAGTTCTTGAGGTGGATCTATTAGGACACATGGTTTACAAAGTTAGGTTTATATATGGGTAATCGTGCTATGTAGGGCTAGTTCGGACCATGGTCTTGTGCACATATGTCTTTTCCCACATGTTAATGTGTCGTAGGGTCTATACACATATTCTTGGCCATGTTGCACTATTAATTAACAATTGTCAACATGGAAGTATCACAATTTATAGCATCTCATGTTTACTGAGGAAGTCATAAATCTCGACGCATGGGGTTCTGGGCCTGAAAATACAACATGGGTTCAAATTGACCGTAATCATGTATACTTGACATGCCATGATGAAGTTTTGACAAAATGTTGGGTTATAAGAAAAAATAAGATGCCACTTCACTTGGTCATTGAGAAATAAAATCGTACACATGAGTCGATTGGTCAAATTAAAAGAACTGGGTGTTGAACAAAGTAAAGGACCAAGGACAATCCAAGTAGTCATGGGATAAATTGGAACATTGAAGTGAGAAATTGGGATGTTGGACACCCAAACGACCGCTAGCACCTTCCCTCACTCAAATAGATACACATATTTATTAAATCAGTCCATAAATCAAAGAGAGCCGCCACCATCTACTAGTTGTTGGAGCTAAAAAAAATAATTGTATGGTCAAAGAATATAGTCATTGGGAAAGGAAAGATTAATGTTGAAGCTTCCTTAGCTAGTTGTAAGCCTTTTTCATCTATACAATTTCCTCCATGAGCTAAGTTGAGTACTTGTTGGGGATTATCTTGATTATAAAAATTGTTTTTCTCATAAAAAAATATTATTTTGTTAAATGATTTAGTCTTCGAGTTGTGTATGACAAGTCGAGTACTGTTGGGGATTATCTTGATTATAAAAATTGTTTTTCTCATAAAAAAATATTGTTTTGTTAAATGATTTAGTCTTTGAGCTGTGGATGACAAGTCAAGAATTATTTTTTTAATTGGAAGAGGAATCTAGTCGTTATTACTGAAAATTATATAAGTCTAGATCATCCTCCCAATTTGGTGGTTGTCGAATTGTGATATCGTTATTCCATTCAATTAAAATTTCTTCTTTGAGTAAATTTCATAGTTGATTATTCTATTCTTCTTCTTCCTCGCTAAAGTGTAAGAGTGCTTCATAGAGTAGACATTGTCTTTTCATATTATTTTCAGAGCTATTGGATAAATCCATTGAGGGGATACATAGTCAGGTGGAAGGAGAGGTCTAGACTTTCATCTCATCTCTCATTTGGTGGTGTTAATTGATTCAAATCCAATTTTGGACAAACCCTTATAGAGGATATATTCAACAAGGAGGAGATTTCATTTTACAATCATGTTGATCTAATGGTTGGATACCACCCAGGAGAGGATATTTCCCGGAAAGATAGAAAAAAAAATAAAACTAATCTAGACTAAATCAGGGGAAATCATCCATCAACTCCAAATTTGATTCCTAGTCCAAAGTTTGTGGCTGACTTAGAATGGGTTGTGATCACAACCAATATTGGGAGGTAAAGGCAAGGCCTGAGGTAAGCCTCACTACTTCAACCAGTTTTATATAAAAATCCAATCAATATCTTTTACTTTCCACTTTTAAAAATTAAAAAATACAAATCTTAAAATACAAAATATATATATTGCTAGCCTTCCTTTGAATTTTCATCTTACATAGCTAGTGGATCCTTGTGGTTTTGATTCTATATGTTTTTCTACCCAAGGATATTTTACCCTCTAGTTTTATGCAATTTAATTATATATTTCACGAGGGTTTTGTGAGGAGTTTTGCAAATATGCAGTCTATCATAGAAAAGCCTACATCAGATCCATCAATAACCTCACTCTAAGGGGATGCTAAGTCCAAAAGTATAGAATAACAAGAAACTCATCCATCGAAAACCACTTTCCAAGAGGTAAACCAAGGAATTCATCTCAAAATTGGTAAG
Organism: Picea engelmannii; assembly: GCA_009831015.1. Taxonomy (NCBI): domain Eukaryota; kingdom Viridiplantae; phylum Streptophyta; class Pinopsida; order Pinales; family Pinaceae; genus Picea; species Picea engelmannii. The sequence continues at coordinate 472,924 of ML792421.1, read as the reverse complement.
GGTATTTAATCACTCACATTGCACTTATTTACAAAACCTTATTTCTAGTTTGAGCGGTTTTCATATGTTGGTATACATTATTTATGTTGTTCATTTATCATTCCAGATCAATAAGCAAACAATTAACTCCTACGTTCACCATAGCCCAATTGGACAAGGCACTAGTCTACTAATAGCAAGTGAAATGTTTATGTGTTGTAATATGGAAGCCTCCCATAGTCCTTTGTTTAGGAGTTGAGATTAAAATGTGGGAACTTGTACCAAGGTGATAGTGAGCACTTGTTCTGTGTGGTACCACCTTAGCACCTCAACAGACCTTGATGGGACCGCTAAATTGGGCAGTAACATTTTTTGGTGTCGTTGTCAAGGAGCAAGGTCATTTGGTCTGGTTCTCCAACAACACAATCATCTTGGTAAATTTTTCTTATCTTGTATCTCGGTGAGATTGCTACTTTTATTTTGATAACTTACAAGATATCATATGGTGACTCCACTTGAACAAAATAATAAAAAGGTGTGGTACAAGAAGCCACTCTCCAAGGTAAGAAGTAAGGTATGTATTGGTGACTCCATTGTGGAATTCTCATAGATAACTTTCATCATAGATTTCCATCTTATCCTTACTTCTAGATTTTATGAATAAAAATGGAGGATCTCCCTCCATGGTTAGCATAATTTTATACTCTAGTTGACTTTTCAGGTATGAGGGGTTTTCCCCACGATCATATATATCCATCAGGGGACTCTTGTTGGACACACCTACCACACTTAGAAGGGGGGTGAATGAGTGTGGGGCTCTTTTTACCAAAACTTCCCTCTTACAAAAAACTCATTAGTTAGCATTCAAAATTTACTTATTACTCATTATTGTCATTTATAACCAGTTAGATGTGAACATATATCAACATCATATATCAGCAACATGTATCATCAATAATTCATCACCACAAGGAACACAAAGAACACAAGTTGTATGTACAATTTTATTTTTATTACAGACTACAATCCTTGGGGTTTTTCATCAACAACTGAATAGAGTACAACTCTACAAGAGCACCAGCTCTATAATGCAAGACTCAGCTTACACCCTTAGTACCAACTGAGATGAGGCAACAATCCTCAAAAAATATTAATCTACAATAGGTACGTGCCCTAGCTCACTGCAGTTCGCGTATATATGCGGTCAATATATACAACAACCTACGTATGCCTTCTGAGCTATTAGGGTTTATCCTTTTCATCACATACTCAGATCCTTTGCAACCTGCCAACAGAATTTCTTCTGTCTTCCACTGTCCAAACTGGCCACCAGCTAGTCACAACACATCCAAGATCTCCAATAGCTTACTCATGCTCCACAACCAATCAATATGAATGCTAACTCAATAATGTATAAGAACCTATTATACCATAGCAATCATATCACAATTGAACCACAAGAGTACTTCTCACTCAATCAACCATCATAAACCACATCACAACATCCATACCAAGAATGCCCTAAGAATTCACAACACAACAAGCAATATTATCCATCAAGACAATAATGTAACCATACCAGTGTCTCAGTGACAGATCTAAGCCCATATAATGCATATCTGGAACTTGCTTCAGTCTTCAACTTCCAGTCATCATCTCAAACACAAGTCTCCATGATTTTATCCATTGTACGTGCCCTGTCCTCATACAACCCGCGTATGTACATGCCCTAGCCCATTACAACCCGCGTACACCTCAGAAACTAGGGTTTCTGAAGCTCTGAAACTTTTTCCGTCAAGATCTCTGATATTTCTGAAACTTTGATGCATCCTCAGATCCTCCTCACGCTCTCTTTCTTAGAATAGATATTCAATCATGCTCAAGATATCCACACCAAAGATGCTCTCACAAGAAGCTCTCCATTAATACTCCAAAAGATAATCTCACAAGAAGCTCTCCATTGATCCACCAAAAAGGATGTCTTACAAGAGACCATTGCTATCTTATTTATACTTTCATCCTCTAGGTCATTTAACCCATTTCTAGGTCACTTAACCTATTTTCCTTATTTTAGGTTTAACCACTTTCCATAAATAGAAATTTCTCCAATACTTTATCATTAAATATTCCTTCTTGATTTTGTCACTTCTCTTTATTATTTAAATAATCCATCTTGACTTTGCCACTTTACTTTATCATTTAAATAATGATTTCTTCCTTCTCAGTCACTTTGACTTCTTTTGACCTTATGGGGCTCTAAGCCATCATATGGGGGTCTTTCAACTTCGTAGGGCCATAACTCTCAAACCGTGAGGAGTTATGTGATATTCCACATACCACCGAAAATGGCATGACAAGAACTATCCATCTAGGATAGTTTCACCAACAAAATCATTGATCTTATTCTCTTGATTCCACATACAAGCATGGGTTCTCTCAACCATAACTCAACCGCAAAGCATCTTTCCGTGAGGGCTTTCACCATAAGGTGACCACTTTGGAGTTCATCCATTTGTACCATGACAAGAAAATAATGAGTCATCTTTAAATAAAACAAACTATGCATCATATATCAAAGAATCCATCTTCATCATGTATCAATGGAAACTCATTGATCCATCTTCATCTATGCATCATATCCATGATAACATCTTCATCAATTGGTTTCCACTTGACATCTATCATTCTCATCAAGTACAATACATATACATTGTTCATCAATCATCAATCAATCAAGCCTATCAATCAATCCATTGACATCAATCATCAATCAATCAAGCCTATCAATCAATCCATTGACATAAATCAATCATTTAGTCATTTGACATCAATCCTTTGACGTCAATCAATGAAACCATTGGCATCAATGACAACATGATCCAACAACTCCCCCTTTTCCTATGGATACGGGGACTCAGTTGTGAAGCACATCACTTCCTTTATTGCATACTGTAAGAAAATGACTTCTTCCATGAGTATGTCATGACACAAATTTTCATGATGAGTCTAAAGGAGTCTGCATTGATTTGGTATGGAAGTCATGGAAAATTCATGTTTTCATCTTTCAAAAAAAAATAGATGAATTTTTTGCAAGGTGGGATCATGATTCCTTGGGTCTATTTCCCCTAGTCTACGAAATAAAAGAATTATATTTTGCATAGAGAGTTATTGAGGACGGTCTTGGTCTTCCTATTGAAGATATTGAGATCAATAGTAACAACGAAGATCACAAGTTTAGTATGGAATAAGAAGTGGTTGGAAGTTGGGTTGAGCTTGTAAAAGAGGATCTCATCCTAGAAAATAAAATCCATGATGATATCCAAACAGTGAAGGACAATTCATATTTGAACATACAAGGCAGTGAGAAATAATCTTCTCATATTTATGTTGGAAATCAAAGGGAATTTGATGACTAAGCACATGAAGACAATAGTGATATTCAAGAACCCACCCTCCCTCCTCCAAATGAAAGTACAGGCCTGACATCCTACGCTCCTTTCCAATCATTTGATATTCACGATACATCCTTCAATGATTTGGAAGGGGGAAACTTGATGGACAACTCTTCACCGGATGAAGAAAGTGATTGTGAAGAAACTGAGAGCATTGGAGCATTTATCCAGGTTGATAGATGCAAATGGGACACAATCTATTCTTATTTTGATAGTGATCCTATATTACACAGAAAATGATGAATATGAGATTGTAGAGTTTTGGTCGTACATACATCCAAATTACTCCATGATACATGCACAATCATAATTACAGGTGCAGGTGGGGGACTTCCACATCCAAGATATAATAGATATTTCCCAACCATGGACATCCTTGCTCTATATCTCTCACATGTATGAATATCCATTTGATAGGAAGGATTTGATGTTGGTGGAAATCAGCTTGCCACAACATCGTTCTGTTTCATACTTATTTCATGAGCTTTCAGCCTCATGCATTAAAGCAAACGGCCATAAGTCACAGGTTTCCATGTTCTTTTAGATTTCATTATTTTTCTCATTATGTATTTGTGAATGTGACTAGATACATCTAGGAAGGGAAGCATTCTTTATGCAGGTTTCAGTTGGAGCCGCCATCAAATTCCCTTTTTCTTGATAATTCGATGAGTAGCACTAAGGAATGGTGCAACACTGACAGTAAGAAGAACAATTACACCATCCATGTTGAATTATGGATCAAATAAATGTGGAGTAGTACAAGGGAATTTTGGCATTTCATTGCAGCTCTTTTGCATGATGATCCTTGTCCCATTGCAGGATCTTTCTGAGTCATGAAAGAGGTTCCAATGTATGCCTACTACGTGTTTGATATTTTACTATTTTGATTAGCAACCAAGAACAAAGGTAAAACCCATGGTAATGATGAATTCATGTGTTGGTTTCATTGGTACTTATTCGATTTCACTTAACATATTTTATTTCCTTGATTAGAGTAGGTAGGATGAATAAGTTCTCTATTATGAACAGTAGTTTAGATTAGATGATCTTCATTCTATTGTTATTTACTTCAATTTTTGTTTTAATTATGTTTCTTAGATTAGATACATTTTGTTTTGGTTTATTTTTTTCTTCTAGGAAGGGATAAGACTTCATGTCCTATTCCCTTTCCTAGCATTTAGTGCAATTTTGTGAGATTGTTTCAGGCATACAGATTCATATTTTGGGGTTCTCACATCCTCCCAAGAAGAGCATGTGTCCCGTGGTTGGAGCCAATTGTTACCTCCTGGGAGGTACCCTATGTTGTTTTTTACTACACCATTGTAATCCCAAGTTGATGCAAGTACAGATCCTTGTAGGCCATGTGGATGATTTTGTATGTGGTGTCTTAGGCCTTCGTGGTTGGCCATGCCCAGTCCTTCTAGTCCCCACTCTCATTTCCTTTCATCATGGATAGGATTGGAGGTCTTGAGGTGGATATATTGGGACACATGGTTTACAAGGCTAGATTCTTTGTAGGGGTGATCGCACTATGTAGGGCTTGTCCGGCCCATGGTCTTGCGCACCTATGTCTTTTCACACATGGTCATGTGTTATAGAATCTGTACGCATATTCTTAGCCATGGTGCATTATTCATTCACATTTCTCAACATGGTAGTCTCACAATTCACATCATTTCATGTTTCCTAAGGTATTCACAAATCCCAACGGACACGGTCCTTGGGCCGAAAATACAACATGGGCTCAAATTGACCATAAGCATGTATATTTGACATGTCACATTGAAGTTTTTGCAAAATGTTGGGTTATAAGAAAAAATCAAATGTCGAAGGATTACACAAATATATTTATGGTAAGCATGGAATAAGAGGGCCATTCATTGACATGCATGAATGTTTTTGAAATCAAAGGTGAAGAAAATCACGTCCTGGACAAAACCTATGTGGTGGCATTTTTCAATCTAGGGGTTTTTACGTGGATTCGAAAAAACTGAGACATTGGCCACACAAATTCTCTCTTTATGATCATGTAGATTTATTTGATGGATGTTATCCCCATTTCCAGTGGTTTTGTGCACATCCTATGAAGGTTTGATCATTATATCTAGTAATTATGTTGTCAATGTGGTGGTTATTGTGGATTTTTTGTGCTAAGTTTAGTACAAAGCACAAAATGAATTAATAAAGGGGCCATTCCCTTCAACAATATATAGGCCAAATTACTCTAAAGGAGGAACACCCTTATCACATACACTATGAAAAAGAAAAAAGGGAAATATCATATGGTGGTTTCAACACACAATAAGAGGGCGCACTTGAGGTGTTAAAGATGACATCATAAAGGGGCACATGGTAAGACATGAATTGTGAATGGGGCCTCCCCATTATTGTGTTATATGATGGATCATAAAAATGTTAAGCCCATTTCTAAACCTTCTAAACAAAAATCACATATGTATGGAGAGAGTTGCCACATATAATTAAAGAAGTCGTTGTTTCAGAAAATCCTTTGACACAGTTCCTAGGGATAATATTTGGGGCAGAATGGAGGAACTTGGGGTTCCCATGCATTTGAGAGAAGTTGTGCATAGGCTGTATGAAGAGGTGAAAGTCAAAATTAGAACTTCAACGGGCATTTATGAAAGTTTTAGAAGCGATATTGGGGTCAAGCAAGGTTGCTCATTGTCTCCTACCCTTTTTGGGTTATATATTGACAATCTTGAAGAGTGGCTAAATTCGCAAGGGGGTGACGGTATCCATTTGGGCAAGTTCATTATAAGGCTTCATTTGTATGCAAATGACCTTATATTGATTTCTAAATCGGCTCTTGGTTTGCAAGAACACTTATGTTCCCCTGAGCATTTTTGTAGAAGGGTGGGGATGCAAGTCAATATTAGTAAAACGAAAGTAGTGGTTTTATCTAACAAAAGAAAGCATAACCAGCATAAGTTCTACTTCGAAGGAAAAATTATGGAAGAAGTTGCAAACTACAAATACCTTGGAATTGACTTCAACAAAAATTTAAGTTGGGATGGTTGTAGAAAGAAAAGAACTTCAAGGGGTTGGAAAGCATTTTATGATTTTCAAAACAGGTGTAGAGAGGTAGAGCTATGGGACTGGAAAACCACTCTAACTCTTTTGGGGCTTCTAGTGATTCTAGTGATTCTCTGTGGTTGTGAACTGTGGGCCAAAAACACAACCGAGATGCAATGGAAACAAATTGAGAAAATTCAGAAGCGTTTGATTACAAACAAATTCAAAATTAAAAGTGCAGTTCCTTATGCTATGTTGTTAAGTGAAAGAGGGGTTGCTTCTATTGAAGCAATTTCTATGATGTGAGTCATAAGGTATTTGAAAAAAATTGAGTAAATGGAAGAGGGTAGATGGACTAAGGTTGTGTTTAGTGACAGATTGTGCAAAAGAAATAAGACTTGGATGCGGCAACATAACAAATGGTTTAGTAAATGGGTCATTTGCTTAAGCATGTGTCCTACAAACAATAAAGAGATAAAAACTTTTGTTATGGATAAGTTCCAAAAATGTACTTGGGAGAAAGAGCTAGGGAGAAAGAAGAAGTACTACAATTAAGAGTTTAACCCCACTCATAACCATAAGCAAAAGGCGTACATAGGGGCCAATATTTCTTGGAGATCTAAAATTATTATTGCTCAATTAAGGACTAATTCTCATCAACTCCGTTGCTTCGTTGTGAAACAGGGCGCTGGAAAAGGCCAAAAGAAATGTGGGAGGAAAGAGTATGTATTTTGTTCTCTTTTGGAAAAGTGGAAACAAAAAAACATTTCATTTTAGAATGTGAGGCCTTCAAAGACAGCAGGAAAAATTATGTACGTATTCTGGCAGCTAGTTCTTGGGATAATCTATTCAGCAAAGAGTTTGTTGAGAAGCTGGGAGCGGTTATTGTAAAAATTCATAGGAAAAGGGTTGAATACAAAATCCAGATGGAAAAACAATCTATCCCATAAGCTATTTTTAGCCTCGTGGACATTAAAAATACTTTCTTTCTTTCTTTCTTTCTATATAATGGAGTCACCATTATTAAAGAAGTCCATGCACCTCTTGGCCTTGGAACAAAAATTGAGCATTGAAGTCAAACCAATAATTGTGTGTTCAAATAAAGATTTAATGCAACCCCTTGCAATAAATAATTAATTGGCACACCAATCTATAAATTAAATCATCCACCAAGTAATTTTCATCGCTCCCTTAATTGAGTAAGTCGCCACTTCACCCAGCCATTCAAAATGAAATCCATACACATCATCTGATTGGTCAAATTAAAAGAACTATGTGTTGGACAAAGTAAAGGACCATGGAGAATCCAAGAATTCATGGGATAAATTGGAATATCGAAGTGATAAATTGGTACGTTGGACTCCCAAATGGTAGCTGGCACCTTCCCTCACTCAAATTGATACACATATTTATTAAATTGGTCTAGAAATCAAGAGAGTCCCCACCATCTACTAGTTGTTGGAGATGAAAACTAACTGTATGGTCAAATAATATAGTCATTGGGCAAGGAAAGATGAATGTTGAAGCTTCCTAAGCTAACCATGCATCTTTTTCAGAAATACAATTGCTTCCATGAGCCAAGTCAAGTCCTTTTTAGGGATTATCTTGATTATAAAAAATTGTCTTCTCATAAAAAAAA
>ML792421.1:417388-433698 GCA_009831015.1 Picea engelmannii | reverse complement strand
GAAAAACCATTGACCAAGCCCAATAACAATCCCACTCAACCTCTTTACAATGTTGAGACGCAGGCCTTCCTGACATATGTTATTACTCATGTTCCACTACAGGAGATTCAACTAAGGTCGGGAAAAGTTATGGACAGGCAGAGACCTTCAGTAGTCATCTAGGAAGAATAAGATGAGGAAACCCCCAAACAACCTACGAATGACACCAGGTGGGAAGATTTTATTATTCCTAAGGACCAAGAACCCAAGCTTCCCCAAAATGAACCTTCACAAATTACGAAGGCCCCTCCTTATACGGAAAGACTAGTAATCAAGAAACCTACCACCCAACCGGAATTTGACATCTTGAATGAATTGAAGAATATTTGTGTCAAGATTCCCTTGCTTCAATCCGTTAAGGATATTCCAATATACAGTAAGGTAGTCAAATAATTGTGTATTAAGAAGCCAGGTAGGAAGCAGAAGGACCCTCCTACAGTACATTTGATAGGAGAACTTTTTGAATACATATCAGAGCAGTCAAAGCTAGCAAAATATGGGAACCCGGGAAACCCCATAGTGACCATAACCATTAATGAGGTCTCCATTGGGAACACTCTCATAGACCCAGGGGAAGCCATCAATGTTATGACTGCTACTACCTTGGAGAAATTACAGTTAAAACCTCTTTTTAGACCTACCCCAACCATTTTGGAATTAGCAGATAACACTAGGGTTATACCTGAAGGAATTTTGGATGATATCATAGTTACTTTAGCTTCATGGGAGTACCCAATAGACTTTATGGTCACCCACTCAAAGGATCCTACCAAAGGCCATCCTGTTATTTTGGGAAGACCTTGGTTAGCCACAGCCAATGCATTTATTGGTTGTAGAGAGGGATAAATGACCATCTCGAATGGACTCTCTATCCAGAAGCTCACCATATACCCTCTAGCTCAACCTATCATGGAGAATATATGGTGGCTTGAATGTTTGTATGAGAATGAGGACTGGGAAGAACCCGTATTTCCAAGTGACCATGCCTAGGCACTTCAGGAGCACACAACGAAAAATGTGCTAAACCAGTTTATTTTTTATATCACATGTGTTGATTTTCCACAATGCTTTCCCTAATTCGAGTACATGTTTGGGGAAGAATTTCAGGAACAATTGGACCCATCCATTTTTTCTTTGACATCTTTCATCTTTGAGATAGACGAGTCTGCCACATATTATACCACGCCTTATGATATTAGTCCAGGAAAATTTCTACATATAAACTTTGGGCTAGATGCAAACCAACAAAAATAGTTAGTAAGTATCCTTAAATAAAAATTAAGATCATTCACCTGGGAATACACTAACATGAAGGGTATACACCCTGACACATGTATTCATCACATATATACCCAGGGGGGAAGTAACACCTGTTAGGAAACCTCAGAGAAGGATGAACCCAACACTCAAAGATATAGTAAAGGAGGAGATCCAAAAGTTATTAAATGTCATGTTTATTTATCCCATCTACGATAATAAGTGGGTGTCCCCACTTGTAGTGGTTCCAAAGAAAGTGACCGGGAAATGGAGAATTTGTGTTGATTTCTGGGAGCTCAACAAAGCCACTCTGAAGGATTACTTTCCTCTTCCTTTCATTGACCAAGTTTTGGATACTCTGTCTCGAAAGAAGCATTTCTCCTTTTTAGATGGATACAATGGGTACAATCAAATTCTCATAGCACCCGAGGATCAGGACAAGAAAACCTTTACTTTTCATTGGGGCACCTATGCTTATAGGTTTTTACCATTTGGATTATGTAATGCTCCTACCACATTTCAACGAGCAGTACTAGGGATATTTTTCAATCTTATTCATGATTGTGTGGAGGTATACATGGATGACTTTACAGTATATGGCAACACTTACCAAGAAGCCTTGGATAACTTAGAAAAAGTCCTTATTAGATGCCAAGAAATGAACCTATCTCTAAGTCATGAAAAATGTAAAATGTTGTTGACTAAAGGAGTGGTTCTGGGACATCATGTTTCATCTGAAGAGATCAAATTCAATCCTACAAATATTGAGGTCATCGTCAAACTTCCACCCCCCAAGACTCAGAAAGAGGTGAGAATATTTCTTGTACATGTCGAATACTACCAACGATTTATTGAAAATTTTACAAAGATTGTTGCACCTATGTTTGGATTGTTAATAAAGGATGTCGATTTTGTTTGGACTGAGCAGTGTCAAACTATCTTTGAAACCCTGAAAGCTAAGTTGTCTATGGAAACAGTTGTTAGAGGGCCCAATTGGACTATCCCATTTCACATATCCATTGGTGCCTCTGACACTACAGTAGGAGGGGTACTAGGGCAGAAAGAAGACCAGAAGTCCTATGCCATTTATTTTGTGAGCAATAAATTGTCCCCTACTGAGTTAAACTACACAGTTACCGAGAAGGAATTCTTGGCAGTAGTCCATGCTATCAATAAGTTTCATCACTACATACCAGGTTACAATGTTTTTGTACATACAGATCATTTTGCCATTAGATTTCTCATGTATAAACCCATAAATAATAGTTGAGTGACTATGTGGCTCTTGATATTGCAAGAGTTTAATATCATCGTTCTTGACCGACCTGGAAAGGAGAATTTGGTAGTTGATTTTCTTTCAATAATTAAAAATGAGGATGATGATATTCTCGTAGATGATAGTTTCCCAGACGAATAGCTTTTCTCCCTCTTTGTAAATACCTCGTGGTTTGCGGATATGGAAAACTATCTGGATACTAGGAAGTTACTGTCTCATTTGTTACCTCATGAAAAGCGTAAAATTATTACGCAAAGTGCCAATTACTCTTGGGTTGGTCATGACCATTTTTGTACAGGTCCTGATTTGATTATTCGTAGATGTGTCTGAGAGGATGAGGTACCAGAAATACTACGAAGTTGTCATGATGGACCATGTGGTGGCCATTTTTCTGACAAATGTACGACATATAAGGTGTTACATTCAGGTTACTATTGGCCTAGCATTTTCAAAGATGTTTCCAAGTATGTGAGGAGTTGTGATAGTTTCCAAAGGATAGGAAGACCTATGTCAGCTGACGAAATTCCCTTACGTGCCCAAGTTATGATTGAACCTTTCAAGAAATGGGCCCTTGACTTTATAGGACCGATTTCACCCATGTCTCATAAGAAAAACTATATTTTGGTTTGTACATATTATGTCACCAAGTGGGTAGAGGGAAAATCCCTATTTAGGGCTACAAAAAAATCCGTTGTTGAATTCATCTATGAAGACATATTTACCCGCTTCGGTGTCCCTAGTGAAATTGTTACAAACCAAAGCACTCAATTCACTTCCAAGATGATGAGAGAGATAACAGAGAAATATGGGATAAAACATTGTAAATATTCTCCATACCACCCACAAGCTAATGGTCAAGTAGAGTCTACAAACAAATTTCTAGAAGCTATATTAACCAAGACCATTCAATTACATCACCGAGATTGGGCTGATAAACCTCCAGAACCCTTATGGGCATACCGGACCACCTGGAGAAACACCACTAGGCATATCCCTTATGAGATAGTGTACGGGAAACAAGTACTTCTACCAATAGAATTCCAAGTAAGGACCTTCCATATTTCCGCAAAATTGGGATTAAACTTAGATGAGGCTCAGAAACAACATGCCCTACAATTAAATGAGTTGGATGAGATCGGGCAAGATGCCATCCAAAAAACAATGTTAGTCCAAAACCAGAGGAGCAAGTGGCATGACAATTTTATTAAGAAGAAACACTTCCAACCTAGTGATTGGGATTTGTTGTTTGATTCYSAATTTAAAACCTTCAAAGTCAAACTCACCACCCAGTGGTTGGGTCCTTACAAGGTAGTCACTTTATATGAMAATGGAKTTGTKAAAATCAAAACAATTGATGATGGACAAGTCTCCTTTGTAGTAAATGGACACCRACTCAAATTTTATCACAAGCCCATTTCCAAAGAAGATTTTCTACAGGTCATGTCAACTGACAAGGCATTGGCCTTAGTAGATGGGGAATTCCCCCCTTTTTCTTGAATATTTTCTGAATTTTTCTACTGTACATATGTAAATAGTTTTGAATTTTGTTGATAAGCAATTTTAGAGATTTATGTAGGTATTTATCTCACCAGGAGTAGACAGTTTCAAGGAAATATAAAAGAAGGATTTTTCTTCAAAATATTGCTATATTTGAACCTTGTTGTCTGCTAAGCATCAAATGAATAATGACTTGTTGTAGTTATCCATATTTTTGCAAATATTTTCATCTTCTCTTTTTCTTAAGGCATTTTAAAAAGTAGTTGCTCTTGAAAATCTTCACCACTATATAAGAAAGTGATATCGTAACCATCAAGCTTAGAGGTCTCTTGTACAGTTTTCCCAAGAAACCTGAGTAAGTGAGTAAAGTATATTTATTAAAGAGTAACAAGGAGGTATGATTAGCGGTTAGCCATGGAAACATCCAGAAAAGGAAGAAAGTGAGTTGAGCCTACAGATACATTTTTGTTCTTTCCCAATGGTACCATCCACTACACACTAAAAATACTTGATTATATCATATCTTTAGATAGGCTACGTCCTCTTAAGTACCCCTTACATCAGGACAAATACTAAGGAATATATAATGGAAAGTCATCCTCTAACACAAATACCATCCCAATTGAAAAAAAAAAATGTTTTCAGAGTTGTCCCCCCATCTTATTGCACAAAGCAATCTTATACTAAAATCTTAAAAGATGGAGGGCCAGTCTCTGAGGGTGTAATAGTCTAACCCATTGGGATACTGAACAGGTCTGCTCGCAGTGGGTACCAGACTGTTGTATGACTAGGTAAAACCATCTGAGTACTGAACATGCTTGTTGGTAGCGGGGCATTCTACCTAGAGAGGATGATAATCTAACAAAAAATAAATAAGAATTTAAACTTGTCCTGATGTACGACATTACTTGTAGACAAAGCTAACATGAAGTATGTATGGTTAAGCTAAGATTAATGAACTCCATAAATTTTCCATTTAGAACTATCTTTAAGACTATCTTGAAACTCTCTCGCCTACCTCTTCTTATCTATATATAGGATCTCTTATCCTATAGATTGGGCCATCTTCTAATCGTCTCGTCAGACCAATCTATGAAATTTATCTCTACACTTAACAAGTTGTAAATCTTCGGCTATTGGGAAAACTGACTGGTTTCCTATATTTTTTATTGTGAGGTGTCACAATACTTAGGTGTGGGGGAGGGGTTAATGAGTTGACAAATTATAACATTTCCTAGAAGAAGTGAATCTTTGTAAAAATTTATGTGTATTGTTTTCATGATACAGGTTATTACATCAGCAATCATTTTATTTTTTTGAAATGCTAATTCCTTATGTGTTATAAATTGTTGTACATATCCTTAAACTGACCACTTTATTGTTTTATTGTCATTACATACAATTCATTGCAGAATTGATATTACATGTCTTATGTGAATGGATTGAGTAAGCATGGTGGAAAAATAAATAATAATGGAACACTATGCCTATGATCCTAATCATTGTGATCAGGGGATCAAATTTTTCTCAATTTTCAAAGTGCTCGGAATGCGACGAAAACAGTGTCATTGCATCTGTCTCATCTTCCTGATTCCGGTGGTATATTTACTTTGTCAAATGGACGTCGTATGAAGAAGATATCGCGATCTGTTCACCAAGCCAAACAAGCAAAAAAATTGATGCTGACTGTACCTGTCCGTACAGTCTATATGGTCTGACATGGCAGGGCCGTACAGACCGTACGATGATGACATGGCAATTGTTTATTGGTTGATTGTTGGCGATTCAGGTGTTGACACGTGTCCTGTACCTGGAAAATGTTGTGAGGACACGTGGCCCAATACGGAGGTGCCACGTGTCACTCATTTTTGGTTCATATGGTTGTGTAAAACTTATGTGGGAGTCTGCGAGGTTCGACCCCCGGACCTCCCATTCACCGAGCGCCTTCGCACGACCGCCCGACCATTGGGCCACAACTTGGGTCTTATTAACTATATGTGTTTGAAAACATTTAAATTTGCAAGTTTGTAATGTGGGCGGGGGGTTGGGCTGGGGCCTAGCCCCGACCCGTGGTTCCATTATATACATATGAACATATATTAAATGCGGCGCGGGTGTATAACATATGAACCATAGTTTTTATATAAACATTGTATTAAAATATTCGTGCGGGGTTTTGGTACTATAACCCACGGTTTACACCATTTTATAATGTGCGCGCGGTTGTAATATGTGCGTGCGGGGTTTTGATATGACCCTTGGTCATATGCCATGTATCATGTGCCCACGACCGGAGCAGAGGAGTTAGCACGGTTGGAGCAGTTTAACCGTTAACCACCTTTTAGCTAAGCACGCAGTCATATGCAATCATACGCCCAGGTGCCGAGGCAGTTAGGGGCTGGCGCGCCCTTAACTGTTCTACCATTTGCACCGTTGGCATGGTTGCGCCCGGTGCTGGGTTTTTGCACTTAAATGAGCATGTGAGCCAGGTTCATTCAAGAAGGGTGAGAATTGTAGAACCAGAGACAGAAAGTTTGAAGAGGGAGACTTCCAAGAGGCCTAACTTCTTCATTTTTCGACCGATTGAGGTGCCGAAAGAGCCCAGACAAGGGTTTTGGGATGCTGGGAAGCCATTGGAGCAGTCGATTTGTCAGTTTGAGCATTGTAAGACATTATATTGAGCACTTTTTGAGCAATTAATAATAATGATCCATTAGAAGCTGGACCGGGAGATGTAGCCCATGAGAGGGGTGAACTCCTTTATCAATTGTTGTGCTTATGTGTTTGTGTTCATTGATTATGTTGTTGTCTATGTGTAATTTGCATAAGTAATCCTTAATTTATGTGTTGCAAACTGATCCATTTTCTTTAAACACATAACATTTCACTTGCAATAATTTTTCAAGTTTTTCAAGTCTTCTTCATTTTTAGATCACATTGTGACTGTCAAAACCACCCCAAGACTGCAGGCTATCCATTACAAGAGGTAAAAATGCATTTCACATAGAGGTACCATATGGAGTGCCATATAGAGTGCCATATGGAGTGTCGTATGAGGTGTCAGACAAAGTGCCATATGAAAATATACACCAGTAACTATGGACAATTTCAGGTAACTAGGAATCAATGGCATTTATTTGAATTAGTTCATGGCAATTAAGATTGAATGATGTAAACTTAGACATTTTCATGATAAAATGTCCAATTCAAAGACTTGGACATTGATCTAACCTGTTCATCATTACAATCACCTCCCACAACATGCCTTCAAATTCAAAATCAGAGCTCACACATAGCAACTCATGCACACATGAATGCAACCATTCCACCCTAGGCGCACTCAAAAATGGAGGGATCACTCGATTTGGTTATCCCATTTATTCCTCACACTCACCCTCTGCTCATTTGCATTCACCTATGATCTCTAAAACACACTCAGCCTCTGTCTCATTTTGATTCCCTCTGTCCAAATTGCGCTCGGCCACTGCTTAATTGCGCTCAACCTCTATTTAAATCATGCCCTTCCTTGGCCCGATTGCACCTATCCTCTGTGAATTTCACCCTCTGTCCATTTTTTTCCACACTGTCACGATGCCCAAACAGTATGAGTCATCTTCCTACGCTGACCTCTTCGCCATCCCTGAGTTTTCACAATGCAGGGAAGTATTTTTGTGCACAGACTAGGGGTCATTTTTGTCCCACTTGAAAAGCCACGGCGATGGAATTTCAATGCAATTTTCCCTTGGTTTTTATGGAAAGATAGCACACGTGGGGTCTCTCACATTTTGGGTCTCGAATGAATCCATAGCCATAGCCACAAAGCTTCCAAGAGTGGAGGATAGATGGTTTAAAAACCACCAGTTGCTACGATCAAGCTATAACAGGGTTTTTAAACCAGAACTTCAAAACATCTCTGGAGCTAAAGGATACTCCAAGGAGTGGCTAAAAGAGGAGCTAATTAACCCTCTCATATTCATCACCAGGATGCTCACATATGAAGGTAGATATTCCACCTTTAAAGCCTGTCACTTTCTATTATTAGCTCACTTTCAGTTCAATAAACCACTGAATTTTCCCTTCTACCTTTTAAAGAGCTTGTAGAAGATGTCCTACCAAGTGAGGAAGAATGTAACCAATCCCACCAACATCCTCTTTCACCATGGCCTTATCAAACTACTTGTCTTAGCTGAATTGGAGAAATAGGGGAAAACTTGGGATGAGTTCATTTACCAATTTGCAAACCTTCACTTGTCAATCAAGACTAGAAAAAAGACACTTGATCTAAAGAATATTTCTCCATCCAATACCCACTCTATGAAGACTCCAAACCCTCCTGCACAAGCCATTTATTTACTGGAACAAAAATCCAAGAAACTTGTTGAAACCCCTGCAGACTCATCGGGCAAAAAGACCAAGAAGCCTATTGTTAACCCATGGATGCCTTCAACATCTCTTGATCCTACACCCAAAAATATACAAGAAGTAATTCAACAAGACTTTCCTACATTCCCCACAAATAGGAGAGGAGCTAATAGATTTAATAGAGGACCCTTTTGAAAGAGTACTCGGAGCACAAGAGGGAAACCTTATGCAAAACCCCTGACTAATTTGGACCCTATCCAAGTATCCTCTGATCTCGAAATCCCTCACAAAAGACTTAGGGAAGTGTCTGCAGATGAATTGAAGCCTCAAAGAAAGACAAAATCTGAACCTACTTCTCCTCATCAACCCCCTATTACTCCTACCTCATAGACGCCTACCCCAGATCCTAAGAATGATAGACACTCTACATGTTTCAAGGGATCTAAGCCCTCCTCCGAGATATTTGATCCTGCTCCAGCCATTGAGAAGTTACAACAGGAAAATTTTCAGCTACTACAACAATTGGAAGAGAGGAAGACGATGGACACGCATATTCACCATGATAATGCAATCCTCCAAGAAAAGGTGAATTCCCTTCAAAGGTTGGTTAACGAGATGACCAAAACCAGCCGCAACCTCAAGGCACAATTGAAGCAACATAAGAGGCACAAGACAAAATCTTCATGGCAAGAAGGAAAAGCTTCTAAAGTTGATCCTTCTCAGCAAGCTTAGTCATGAGGGGCAATTCCTTTTTGTTTACAGTGGGACCTGCAAAATCTTAGGTGTGGGGGTAAAGTTGGGCCCGTAATATGGTTAATTTATTGATGATGATTAGATCCTTTTTGGCCAATATTGTATGTGCATTTTCATGTTTTGAAGAGTTTTGAAGGGTTTTTGTATTAAATTGCCATGTCTCATACCAGGTACATATGATTGATGTTTTAAGATGGTTTTGAGTATAATTCAGCATGTTTTAATGATTCCAGGAAACTAATACGTGTTTTGTGTGTCACAGGGAAAAATCACAGGTTGTTTTTGCATCCGACACTTCGTCCGATACTCCATCAGGAAATCTATTTGGTACTACATCTGGCACTTTGTCCTGCACTAAAACCGTGGGCGAGTTGGCGGTTATCATATCGACGGCCAGCGATGGGCGAATCAGAGACATGGGTTTTTCTTGTGCTCATGGCCTCCAGCTATTGAGCTTCTGAAAAATTGGATTGGGTTGTTATGTTGGGCGTTTATTGGCTCACCTTGTTTCTAGAAGCCACCGACGGTTAAGATGCATTAAATGTGATTTATTGTTTTTAGAGGAGGTCAACCCTTCTAGTGGTCGACCTCTCAACTTGTAATCTCTATAAATACCACAGGAGTGGTCAGATAAATAGTTTGAAGAGAAAAAGGATAGTTAAGCTTTGTTTTTCCATTTCAAGACATGTTTCTCTAAAACTGTGTAAAACTGTGTTTTTAATTTTAATGTTGAAATCGTGTTGCTTGAGCTCGCGATTCATCGTTAAGGAGTAGCCACGACTTGCTGGGGGGGGCACTAGTGGTCTGGGTGAATATTTAGTCAATTAGTTTATGAATTCATATAGCGTAATCATCATTTCTTTTATTTCATGTACATGAGTTTTGTTATGTTTATTTACTGTGTAAATCATTGTTCATAATTTAATTGCTTCAGTTCAGTTTTGTGGGTTATTATGAAGGCTAGTGTTAATATGAAATGACTTTCTAATTAGTAGGAAACAACTTGCAATCTTAGATACTAACCCATGTGTATAATTATATGATAGATAGATTTTCTATATGCTGAAATAGAGTTTAAAACAGAGTTAAACAGAGTATTTAATTAATGGTTTCTTTGACAAGGTTTCTATGGATGATTAGTTGTTAGTTTTGATTTTAGTTTTCAATTTTCTTATCTAGTTTGTTCAATTAGTTCTTAGTTTGCTTATATTGTTATATGCTGAAATAGAAATAGGATTTGATTTAAGTTTTATGAGTATTTCTCTTTGCAATTTAAATTGTTAAAATAGGATTAGCTTAGTTTACTTTATGCAATGTCCATTCTAGATCTAGGTTGCAATTTTAATTCGAAGTTTGATTATTGAGTTTAGTTTTCACTTATGAATCTATAAGTAGTATGAATTTTCTTACACTAGCATAGAATGCGTTTGAATTTAATAGAATGGTGTTTCCATATTGTTGATGATTAATGCATGAATTGAAGAATCGCATGGATATGAAGGGTAGTTGATGTTTCTTCCATAATGTCTAAGTTCTCACTAGATTGCCTAATTCATACCTTTCACTTTGCTATAGAATTTAATATTGAGTTTATCCCTTTTGAGTTATCGTTAATTGTTAAATTCCATCGTGATATCATAAGACACCGGAGACATAACCATTAACAATATATATGAGTTTTCTTGCTTTATAGATTAGAGGATAGTTTCCTTGGTTTTGTAGATTAGAGAATAGTCTTCTTGCTTTGGTAGATTAAAGAATAGTTATCGTAGATTAAAGAGTATTTGTTGATTACTTTTATTGTCATGATGCTTTGAATTTAGTAGATTAAGATTTCCTTTCGTAAATTAGAAGTAATTATGAAGTTTAATTTAAGAATAGAGTTCACTTGCTTATTAGTTTGATTAGTTGCTTATTGAGTAATTTTGATTAGTTTAATTGTTGTAGAAGTTACCATAGGTTAGTTAGTTGATTTCTCACTTGTTTACTTGCTTTGATAGGGTAGTTGCTTGCATATTTACTTGCTTTAATAGGATAGTTGCTTGCTTGTTCATTTTCTTAATTGTTTTTGAATTTGAGTAGGTTAATTAAATTAGTTTGTTGTTGTCATTGCTCATTAGGTAGATTAAATAGATAGTTTACTTTTACTTATTGTAATGATTAAGTTAACTTGCTTAAAGTAGGGTTTCCATTTTCTTTCTTAGGACCATCCATCAATCCATTGTTCAAAAGTTACTTAGGATAAATAGTTTAAGTTTCTTGATAGGGTTTTCTCATTAATAGCCTTTGCTTGAATAGATTAGTTCTCAGATAGCCCATTTCCTTAGTTAGACTATACTACCTCTATCATTTCTACCTTGGCACATATAGTGCTACAACTCTAAGTTTACTTACCTCGGGTTGACAATTTATTTGAGGGTTTTTAGTGTGTTTTTAATGCATATAGAACACCCATCAAGTATGCTCAAAGTGTCTGCTTCATTTTTTAATGAGCTTGAAACAAAGAATAAAACTGTGCTTGGAGTGTCTGCTTCATTTTTAAATGAGCTTGAAACAGAGAATGAAATTGTGCTTGGGGTTGGTTTAATTTTTTAATGATCTTGAAACAAAGAATGAAATTGTGCTCGAGGTTGGTTTCATTTTTAACGAGCTTGAAATCAAAAATGAACTATGATCTGAATGATAACCATTGACGGGTTTCTTCCCCATGTGATGTCCATAGGTTGGTACTTTGAATGATACCTATTGGAATTATTTTCCCCAACATGATATCCAAATGTTGGTACATTTCCCACAGCATGATTGGTAGAAGCTAGCGGCTTAACTCCAGCATGATGTCCAAAGTCTAGAGACATGCCCCCCAAGATTTGTTTTGTTTGTCGACTCTTCTTATGTTCCCGATTAGAATCTTTCTTACTAATAGGAATACGTTCACCAAAGAGGAAAGAATAAAGAGGATCAATTGACACAAGAAAAGGAAAGGAATGATCATGTACTAGATCGATGGGAAGGAAAGATAATTTATTGTGATAGTATTTACAGGATGTCTTTTCAAGGTTCAGAGTCTCCATGAGGGACTCATCTGATGGAAAATTCCATATGATATAATCAAAATAGGACATACAGAAGTTGATCCAGGATGGCAGAGAGTACGGATCTGATGCCACAATATGTTGGTCATCAAAATATCAGATGTAAGAGGAAGACTAAAGTGATTCATATGCATCCTCTGTTGGACTAAGTGGCATGGTGTCACCTAGTAATTCAATTTCATATTAGCTAGGTACTACCCAAGGATCAAATTATTTAGGGGATCATTGCACCATATTTGAAGTCATGTTCATCATGGTAACCTGATGTGGGGGATCGGGGGCAGGCAAAGGAAAAACTCCCATCAGTGAGGAATCCTTGAGGAGACCTACCCCCACACTCTCATACTCAATATTGGACTATCCTATGAAAGGTATATTATTAGCATAGTAGTTTTGGATATTGGGTGCACAATAGTCGAATTGGTCAATGGTCACAATTTTCCCTTGGTGTGGAAATTGCAAGAGGTGAAAGATCGAAGATACGGTAGTAGTCATTGCATAATTAAACCAACTACAACCAATAAACAAGTTATAATCTATGGGTGCATCGACCACTTATACATCAAGAGAAATGGTTTTTCTCGTTAATTCCATAGCTAAGGATTGCAAGAGTCCATAACATTTAAATCCACATCCATCAAACACTTCGAGGGTAGTGGAATATTGGTTGAGTTCAAGAGAACCAATGGCCCTCCAACAGGATAAATACATGACACAAGTGGAGGCTCCTTCATTCAAAATAGTACGATGAATATTCTTCCCATGAACCATGGTGTGAATTTGGAACGCAAGGTGGTGGGAGAGCCTCGTCTTGAAATATTATAGGTTAAACATAATAATATTTGATGCCTCTAGATCCACAACTCCAATGGCTGACAATAGGCTTCTACATTGATTGGGACAATTCTATACAAATTTGAGAGTCAACATAGCACAAGGTGCATGTGTCAAATATTCAACAATGTTGTAGTTTTGGGAAGCCTGAGCACTTGGATTAAAAGTCAATTTTTGAATTGTTCTCTTAGGTGGGTGAAACACTAAGTCAAAAATAGGCTTCTCTATTTGAAGAGGGTCGGAAGGTAGAGGAGTAGTGGAGGTGGAGGGATTTTCAGGATCACCTCTATTTCCATTGGCATTATTTTCTAGAACAATGTAATATGTCTTGGTCCTATTCATTAGACTAAATATCTTGTTACACATAAATACATTATAAGCATCCCCATGGTGAGGATTACCTTCATTTCCCCTTTGCGGAGGGGCAGGATTTTTAGCAACCATTTGTTTTTATTGAGGTGGGAAGGGATTGGTTAACATTGTTGGTTGGGATGTTCCCTTTAATAATTTAGTGACTTCCTCATGGTGAGGATAGTCTTTCGTGTAATGGTCATCCGCACAAATCAGGCAGGGAAACCTTTCCTTTCTTTTTGGCTTAGTATTAGCAATTATTTGAGGTTTGGTACCCTCCTACTGGTTAGAATATTTTTTGGATTTACCCTTATTTTTATTCTTGCCTCCATATTGTTGAGATGAAGTGGATTGAATCCTAATCACCTGTAAGGGTTTTGTAGGAGAGGAACCATATTTGGTACTATTTTGTGATGAGTTTCAGGTGGGGGCTAGATGGATGTGTTTCTCAGTCGATTATCTTAGAGACTGTAGTTTTATGGAACCTACCATGCCATCTTCATGGGCTTCCGGAGCTAGTCTTGATGGATCGTTCAACGGTCAAGCAGCATGAGGAATAAGATCATATAGTGTGCCAGACTAAAAATATAGAAGGTCTAAATATTGAGCACGATTGATATCTTATTCCTCGGTGACAACACCTCCCATGGAGACATATCTAGAAATGGGTGGAAGGAGTGACTTAGTGAACTAATATTCCAAGAGTTGACCCGGAATCGTAGCTTTAATTAACCTTTGTCATTGCCTTCATCCATGAATGTGATCAGATATATGGGTAGAGGTGGACTACCTAAGTGAGATGAGAAGCTTGGTATCAGTCTCATGTCGGATTGGCAGTTGGAAATGGGTCAAATATGTTGATTTTTCAATAAGCTAGGTTAAGCATGTAGTTCATTTCAATTTTCATTTTTCTTAACCATAAACAAGAATGTTGCAGCAACCAAGATCACAAGAAGAAACACCATGCACACAAACACAAGAAGTATCATGGGAAACCCTTCTCAACAAGGGGAGGAAAACCAACCAAATCCTTTGTTATATTCTTCAAGAGAAAGACCTTCACCACCAATAAGACTTAGCACACAAGAGGGTGATTCAAACCCTATAAGACTAGCGCCCAAGAGAGGTGCACACTTTTCCCAAGAGGATGTACTTTCTGAAATTTCCAAACTTGTGTGAAGAATATGATTCCACAATGGGGAATCTTCCTTTACTTATATTTGACTTGTCCTATCAACATAAGTGTCTATTGGCAGAACATGGCCGACCTCTCTAAGTCACATTATAATTAATATTAACCATATTAATTATCTTTTACATTTATTACTAATCACATTAAGGTGGGGTCGACTTGTACCCTTTACATTACAATTAGGGTTACAAGCAGGTCTGAATCTTGAACAATATAACAAGGGGTATGATACACCCACTAGTGTTCATCCACTAGGGAACATCCATAGGGATTTCCATATCTCTGACTCACTGCATTACACAGAAGAACCATATCTTCACACATTCACCTATGCTCGTCCACGGGCACATCCACTCTACAGATATTATTTCCCACTGCCTCACATAGGAGAATCATGTGGAGTTTCTCGTCAACTCTGTTGCTCAGAGGATGCTAATACATCATCTTCATTTCTGTTCACATGACGATCCACCCATCACTTTGGGATTTCACACGTTCACCTTATGCTCAGCCACAGGCACATCTAACTCAACGGATCTCCTTTCCCACTGGATAATCATCTAGATTTCTTCTCAACTCTCTGAATGGAGGAAGTCATCTCTATGTTCCATCTCTGTCTCATGTAGGAACCATGTACCCTTCTTAGGGGCTTTCTCTCAGTTTTGTAAGCTAGAGAAAGACTCGCATATTTGCAATGATCCACATCTCACAGGTTTGCAAGATGGAGAATTTCTCACATAGATACAATCATCAACACTCCCTCTCAGTTAGGGAGGCATTTTCCACCAGGCCAAGTATCTCAGGGAAATATTCGAACTTTGTCTTGGAAAGTGGTTTAGTGAAGATATTTGCAATTTATTCATGAGTAGAAAGATATTGCACGTGTATTGTCTTTATCTGCACCATGTCTCTGATATAGTGGTACTTGATTTCAATGTGTTTATATATGTCATGAAACATTGGGTTCTCGGAGATCTTTACACAGTTGTGTTTATCACAATGAATAGTAGTTGGATTCATCTCATGATCGAACAAGTTAGTCAAAATATTGTGAAGCCATACTACTTCACGAACTACCACACTTAGTGCAATGTACTATGCCTCTATTGTGGTTAAAGCCACAGAGATTTGTTTTCTTCTACAACAGGAAACCATGGTCGATCCTAAGGTGCAGCAGCAACCTGAGGTGCTCTTTATGTCTACTGCACTTCCTTCCCAATCTGCATCGGCGTATCCTTGTAGGCTCAAATCCACATTGGATGCATATCTCAAGACATAACCAATTGTGTCTTGTAATTATCTCAATACGTGTTTTGCATCTATCCAGTGTGTATGTTTTGGTTGGCTCATAAACTGGCTAAGCACATTCATTGCATAGAAAATGTTCGGTCTGGTGTTAACCAAATACATCATAGATCCAATCAACTATTGGTATAAATGTGGATCTACATATCCTGAATCAGTGTCACTCATTTTATTTAAATCCATTACCATTGGAGTAGGCATGGATTTGCATTCTGTCATACTGAATTTTTTCAGTATCTCCATAGTATATTTTCCTTGACGTAGGAAAATCTCATCTATTCTCTGCCATACTTCTAGTCCCAATAAATAATGCATTAGGCCCAAATCCTTCATTTCAAATTTGGCAGTCAAT
>ML792421.1:404248-415332 GCA_009831015.1 Picea engelmannii | reverse complement strand
CTACTTCTTCTTCAAAAGTAACATCTCTACTTACTTCAATTTGTCTCTAACATGGGATGTATATTCAATATGCTTTTGAGGATTCATTGTATCCTACAAATCTACCCTTTCTTCCTGAAGGTTCTAGTTTGGATCTCTTTTCTTTAGGTACATGAAGGTACATTGGACATCCAAATATTTTGAAGTGTCTGATCTCAGGCTTCACTTTGGTGAATGCTTATTCTAGAGTAATGTTCTTCGAGATCTGATGAGGACTATGGTTTTCAACATATTTTTTTTTCATACATGCTTATGCCCATAGAGTCATAGGTAGAAAATGATCGTGTACCATTGCTTTATTTGCCTCAATGATAGTTATGTTTTTCCTTTCAGAAACCCCATTTTATTGAGGGTTGTAAGGAACTGTGAACTCCCTCTTCATTCTTGCTTCAATACAAAAACAGTTGAATTATTTTGAGGTATATTCTCCTCCATTGTCTTATCTTAATATTTTGATTTTTCTTTCGGTCAGGTTTTCAACCAGAGATTTGAATTATTGAAAATTGGCAAGGACTACATCCTTGTTCTTCGGAAAGTAAATCCAATTTTTCTTGGAGTGATCATCTATGAAGAGTACATAGTATAAGTACCCATTTAAGGATGCAATAGTCATTGGACCACATACATATGAATGTATCAAGTCCAATATCTCCTTGGATCTATTGTCATTGCAAGGAAAGGATCCTTTAACATTTTTTCCAAGGGCACAACCTTTGAAAACACCTTTATGTTGAATATGTATCTCTGGTAGACCTGTTACCATTTTCCCTAGAGTTTGAAGAGCTCTATAATGAATGTGAGCAAGTATTCTATGCCATAACTCACTCAAGTTCATAGTGTCATGTAATAAGGCTTGAACTAGTTTGATGGTCAACTTGTACAAGTTTTTTTCTCGGGCACCAATTACTTTGGAAGAGCTTATATGAGAGTGTTTGTGCCATGCAATAACTCTTCCTTCTAAGAAATTAATTTTTTAACCTTTGTATTCCAAGACTGAAATAGAGACAAGGTTTCTCTTCATTCCAGGTACATATAGTACTTCTTCTAGTTTAAGATGCATATTTGAATCTAGTTGGAAGGTAAATTTTCCAACTCCTCTCACATTGTATCTGGCATCATCTCAAAGAAAAAAATGTAGATGTGTCTCTTTATCAACGAAATGTGTTAGATGATTTATAAGACCAATCATGTGCTTGGAGGCACCACTATCAATTAGCCAAGTATTGGCATTGATAGGAACCATACCTGAGAGTGTTGATATGTTGATGGCTTTCATTTATTTGAGGTCTTATCTTCTTGGAACTGAGCTTGCTTGAATCATTAAGCTTGCTTCCCATCATGATTTTTCTCATCTTCACAAACCCTTGTCAACTAGGCTAGAAAACCTAACGGCTAGGCTAGGCTAGAACTTTTAGGTTTTGTTGGGCTTATAATTTCCTTGATATATATGATAGCCCTGGTGAGCTGAAGAGCTTCTTCAAGAAGTTTGCAGAAATACAATTATGAATTTTACTGCAGAATTTGGCGAAACCCTAGAAACAATTAAAGAAAAAAAATCAAAATGCTCAGAAATGCAATATGAGACTTGATGGAGGTGTGTTGAAGGAGTTCGTACACTCCTATGTTCATTTTATCCCCAATGTCCAATTTTTGAGTGTTGAAAACTCTCAGAAGGGTAGATCGTAAGGAATTTCTAGGAACCCTAGGAGGGTTGTACGGTTTCTACAGAAGTGAGAGAGAATGGTTGGAAAGTTCTTGTGCAATGGGATCTTCAAGAGCTATGCTTTTATACCATGTTGATTTTTCAATAATCTAGGTTAATAATGTAGTTCATTTCAATTTTCATTTGTCTTAACCATAAACAAGAATGTTGCAGCAACCAATATCACAAGAAGAAACACCATGCACAAGAACACAAGACGTATCATGGGAAACCCTTCTCAAAAAGGGGAGAAAACCTAGCCAAATCCTTTTCTATATTCTTCAAGAAAAATACCTTCACCACCAATATTACTTAGCACACAAGAGGGTACTTCAAACCATAGAAGACTATCACCCAAGAGAGGTGCTCACTTTTCCCAAGAGTATGTACTTGCTGAAATTTCCAAACTTGTGTGAAGGATATGATTCCAAATGGGGAATATTCCTTTAATTATATTAGACTTGTCCTATCAATAGAAGTGTTTATTGGCATAATAGGGCCGACCTCTCTAAGTCATATTATAATTAATATTAACCAGATTAATTATGTTTTAAATTTATTACTAATCACATTAAGGTGGGGTTGACCTGTACCCTTTACACTACAATTAGGGTTACAGGCAGGTCTGAATCTTGAACAATATAGCAAGGGATATGATACACCCACTAGTTCTCATCCACTAGGGCACATCCATAGGGATTTCCATATCTCTGGCTCACTACATTACATAGAAGAACCAAATCTTCACGTGATCACCTGTGTTCGTCCACAGGCACGTCCACTCTATAGATCTTCTTTCCCACTACCTCACACAGGAGAATCTTCTAGAGTTTCTCATCAAATCAACTTCTCATAGGAGGCTATTACATCATCTTCATTTATTTTCACATGATGATGCACCCAGTACTTTGGGATTTCACACGTTCACCTTGTGCTCATCCACAAGAACATCTAACTCAACAGATCATCTTTCCCACTGGATAATCATCTGGATTTCTTATCAACTCTCTGAATGGAGGAGGTCATCTCTTTGTTCTAGCTATGTCTTAGGTAGGAACCACGTACCCTTATTAGGGGATTTCTCTCAGGTTTGTAAGATGGATAAAGACTCGCATAGCTGCAATGATCCACATCTCATAGGTTTGTAATCTGGAGAATGTCTCACATAGCAGCAATCATCAACACTCCCTCTCATCTAGGGAGGAATTTTCCACTAAGTCAAGTCTCTCAGGGAAATACTCAAACTTTGTCTTCGCAAGTGGTTTAGTGAAGATATCTCCAATTTTTTCATGAGTAGAAAGATATTGCACGTGTATTGTCTTTCTCTACACCATGTCTCTGATATAGTGATACTTGATTTCAATGTGTTTCGATATGTCATGAAACACTGGATTCTCAGAGAGATTTACATAGCTTTGGTTATCACAATGAATAGTAGTCAGATCCATCTCATGATTGAACAATTCAGTCAAAGTTTGTGAATCCATACTGCTTCATGAACTKCCACACTCAATGCAATGTACTCTGCCTCTGTTGTGTTTAAAGCCACAGAGCTTTGTTTTCTGCTACACAAGGAAACCATGGTCGATCCTAAGGTGAAGCARCAACCTGAGGTTCTCTTTCTGTCTACTGCACTTCCTTCCCAATATGCATTGGCATATCATTGCAGGCTCAATTCCACATTGGATGCATATCTCACGCCATAACCAATTGTKCCTTGTAAGTATCTCAATAYGTGTTTTGYAGCTATCTAGTGTGTACATTTTGGTTGGCTCATAAACTGGCTAAGCACATTCACTACATAGAAAATGTTTGGTCTGGTGTTAACCAGATACATCAGAGATCCAATCAACTGTTGGTATAAATGTGGATCCACATCTCCTAAATYAGTGTCACTCATTTTCTTTAAATCCATTACCATTGGAGTAGGCATGGATTTTCATTCTGTCGTACTGAAATTTTTYAGTATCTTCGTAGTATATTTTCCTTGACTTAGGAAAATATCRTATGTTCTCTGCCATACTTCTAGTCCCAAGAAATAATGCATTAGGCCCAAATCCTTCATTTCAAATTTGGCAGTGAATGCTTGCTTTCATTCAGCAATGAGTCTCTCTAAACCGGTGATGAAAAGATCATCCACATATAAGACCAAAATCAGACACTCATTTCCATCAATGTGATAATACAAGTTTGGATCAGATGCACTTTTTTTGAAGCCCAAACTCATCAGAAATCCATCCATTTTCTCGTACCAAGCACGTGGTTCTTGTTTTAGACTATATAGGTCTTTCTTTAACCTGCATACATGATATTTTTCATTGTTTACAATGAAACCTTCTGGCTACTCAATACAAACTTCTTCCTCAATTTCACCATTGAGAAAAGTTGTCTTTACATCCATTTGATGTAGCTTCCAAGCCACGGAAGCAGCTAGTGCAACGATATATCGGATGGAGGTATATCTCGTTACAGGTGCAAAAGTTGCATCATAGTCGACTCCCTCTATTTGTGAAAACCCTCTGGCCACAAATCTTACTTTGTATTTTTCAATGCTTCCATCAACAGCATGTTTGATTTTGTAAATCCATTTGGAAGTCACTACGGACTTTTCCTCTCGTCTTGGAACAACATCCCATATATCATTTTTTAATATAGATTGGTATTCTTAATTCATGGAATCTTGCCATACTTGTTCACCTGAATATTCTCCATGACAATTTGGCTCTGAGTCAATAATGTGGATCATGGTTGAAAGGTATCTTGAGAATATCTTTGGTCTCTTGCTTTCTCTGGTTGCTCCTTATGGGACTTTATGCCCTTTTGCTTCTTCTAAAGTTTTTTGATCCCAAGAAGGTATTTTATGTCCAATTGTGATGTATCTAGGTATGTTTCTTGGGGCAACTGAATACGCTAGAGAAATTGGATCAAATTGAGCTATGGGCTCATCTCAAATAATATATGTCTCCCTCTGAACTCCTGAAGGGGTAGAAGGTATTGTTTCACTATCAATTTCCATCTGAGCTTCTCTGGATTTCTAGAAAGCTACTTCTTCTTCAAAAGAAACAACTCTACTTACTTCAATTTTTCTATGACCTGGGATGTAGATTCTATATGCTTTTGAGGATTCATTATGTCCTACAAATGTATCCTTTATTCTTGAAGGTTCTAGTTTGGATCTCTTTTATTTGGGTATGTGAAGGTACACTAGTCATCCAAATATTATGAAGTGTCTGATCTCAAGCTTCACTTTGGTGAATGCTTCTTCTGAAGTAATGTTCTTCGGGATATGATGAAGACTATGATTTTGAACATATATTGTTGCCATACATGCTTCTACCCATAGAGTCATAGGTAGACTCTGATCATGTATCATTGCTTTAGTAGCCTCAATGATAGTTTTGTTTTTCCTTTTAGCAACTCCATTTTGTTGAGGGTTGTAAGGAACTGTGAACTCCCTCTTTATTCCTACTTCAATACAAAAACTGTTGAATTCTTTTGAGGTATATTCTCTTCCATTGTCTGATCTTGATATTTTGGTTTTTCTTTCGTTCAGGTTTTCAACCTGAGCTTTGAATTCTTGAAACTTGGAAAGGACTCCATCATTGTTATTCAGAAAGTAAATCCAAGTTTTCATGGAGTGGTCATCCATATCAAGAGAATTAAAATCACCATAGTATTTTCATCGCAGCTTGATATACCACTTTTTTTTTTAAC
Organism: Picea engelmannii; assembly: GCA_009831015.1. NCBI lineage: Eukaryota > Viridiplantae > Streptophyta > Pinopsida > Pinales > Pinaceae > Picea > Picea engelmannii. The sequence continues at coordinate 409,877 of ML792421.1, read as the reverse complement.
CTGTGAAGGTTCTTTGGAAAGGTCTCAAGCGAATGGAATTGTCCATCAAGGACTTAGACGAACACCAAATATGGAAATTCATTATGTTATTGTTAGGATATTCTCCAGGTTTCCCTTCAAAATTCAGGATATCATAAGGTATTTTGGTATGGATGGGTGGAAAGAATGGGGTATTTTGTATGGGATCATTAGTCAACCACAAAAAATCCAACATATCTAATGTAGCCAAAAAGGGAAGTTGTCAGTTGAGTTTTGAATACTGGTAGTATTGATGTCTCATCAGGGTACCAGTAGGACCATATACAAGTTGTGACGACATTGTAAGACCTGATGTTCCACCCATATATTATTTTTAAGAGGGTTGGGGAGTAGGAAACATGGGGTTCATAGGTTGGGTGGGAAAATCTCCTTGTGGAGGGATGCTCATTATATTATGTTGACCCCATGGAGTGTTTGAAAATACTAGATACAATAGTCCAATATAAAGGCATGTAGGGCCTACCGAAATGGTCTACCCCTAGGCTTGAGGTTGGTTTCGAGCAAGGGATTTCCCCAAAAAATTGGTTGTTTCCCCCCAGCTAGTTGTTTCTCCCCAGATGGTTTTTTCCCCTAAGTTGGTTGTTTCCCCGATGTTGAATATTTCCTTGCAGCTGAAGGTTGTTGTCCCCCGGTTGGAATTTTCCCCTTGGTGGGAGGTATGAAATAACTTCCTTTTTGAACATTTTGTGTAGGATGAACAAATTGTTTGGTTTTCATTGTGTTACCTAGTTGACCGGAAGGGGGAAAAACAAGCTACTTATCATAGGGCCCAAGGCAGCAGCACTTTTGGTCATATAAATAGAGGGAAATGATATAGAATGTCCAAGTAAAGTGCTTGGTGTGTGCATATGTGCAGCTAGGGAGGCAAGAACAAAAGTTGTGTTCACAGGTTGTTGTGACGAGGTAACATGAGTCAATGATTTTCCCCACAAAGGAGAAGTGTTAGTAGTAGTGATTTTTTCCAGAATAGTCATCTAAGTGTCAAGTGGGGGTATCACCACTCCATCTATATAGTTAGGTGGTGTTCTATCCATGCCAGAATATTTCCTACTTAACATATTGGGTGGAAATCGGTAAGAAGAAAAAGAATCAATAAACCTTGTTGAAGTAAGCTCAACAAGTAGTGGGTTATAAGGACTAGTAAAAGGGGGATTTGTGTGAGGGATAGAGCCTTCCTCGATAATTTTGACCACCCTTCGAGATGGTCACATAAAGGAGCTACACTCCCAACTCCATGATCAATTTCTTCATTAATAGTTCCTTCGTTAGAAGGGTTGTGTGGAATATCATACTCTTAAGGTTCCAACCCTTGCATTCTCTGAGATATTCAGAGACTTTGGTCAGCCATGGTGAAAGTATAATATAAATAATGATTCCTAAGGCTAACTAAGAATTTCAAAATAACACACCCATAATAAATCTAAAGGTAATCAACCAAGCTAAAAGTAGGTGGCAGGATCTTTCGAAGACGGGATATCAATCCGTCAGTGAAGATATGAGTAACAATTATGATAATATTGACACAACAATCCCCCAAGGTGCAAGTAAGATCCCATGGGACAACACCCTCTTGGTTCGTTGAAGCTAATATTGAATTATTTTCACAAGTACCACAAGGAACCTTCTTTGCAGAAGGAACCCCCCTTACAGTCACATGTGTGGAATCCTAAGAGAGGTTACTATATTTACCAATTCACAATGAATGGTTGGATGGGTACAGTCAAAATTCAAGACTATAAAATCAGCTTAGTAATACTAGACATAAATCCATGACCCAAAAACTAAGAAAAAGTGATCTCACCTCGAGGACTTGCCACTCTTCAAAGCCCCAAACTTGCAGTAGTCCCATTAGGAAATCGGAAGAGGGGAAATCTCAACTGATCACTTTGCTTGACCTCGTGTTTGACTCCTGTGTGAAAGGATCTTTCCCAACTAATGTTAATTACTACTACTATATTTTTACTCTCTCTAGTATTCTACACTCTCATTTTATACCTTTGGATAGTTTATTCACTTCAACCTAATCCAAAGGCCCTATCATTATACAACTAATGGTGTGCTATAAAACTGATCTGAAAATGAAAAAGGTATGTGTATACAATTTTGCAAGTGAAATATTTATGTGACTTAGGCAATTGGATCAAGTTTGCAAGAACATAAACTTAATGATTTTTTTACTTAACATGAACAGCATAAACAGTCATAAACAACCATCAAAAGTAAGCACATAACATAACAAAATGATAAAGGATTTCACCCCTCTCTTGGGATACATCTCCTGGTCCATCTTCCAATGGATCATTTTTAGTATATGCTCACAGTTTCAAAATCAGTGCTTTATAATTCTTAGAATGAAAAATAGATGGCTTCAAGGGCTTCAGAATGTCCAAAAATCCCTAACTTGTTTCTTCTTGCACCTGGTTTGGAAAAAAACTGAGAAGAATACACTTCCTGGAAGTTTCTCCCAATAACTTGTTGTACCTACTCGCCAAAATGCACCTCTGTCCAATTGAACTTGGCTCCAAGCATTTTCCGTGCCAAAACCCAGCACTACATGTCTTTCTAGATCATGGACACAATTTTCTCATCGTTAGTGCACCAAGCACCTTAACCATCAGAGGTTGTGGTCGCGTGGCCCCCCATGTGGCCAGGTGCTGACCTAGATTCTCGAACCCATCCAGACGACCGTTGGAACCTTCGCGCATATGGTCATGTGGAAATGTTTCAATGTAGTGTGACCAAGGTTGGGGCTAAGCCCTGGCCCTTTTTCTGCCTAGCTAAACCTTAGAGAAAGTCTAAACATTAGATTTTAACTATAGGTGTTAAGAACTAATGTAGGTAGGCTCATAGCCCGGTATTTGTCAAGACTTTTCCCATGAAGGAGGTCGCGGGTTTGACTCTGGTGGATTCCAACAAAATTTTAAACCACAAACCAATAATGGGGTGTCATGTGGTGGCCCCTAGCTAGGCCACATGGCACCCTTCCCTTCGTCCACAAGCATGCCACATGTCGACCAGGGATTGATCCACATTAACCACTTGCATGGTTAGCCTTTCCATGTTAGCACCTTCCCAATCAGACTTGTCACATCAACACCTACCCAGTCAGCTTGCCACGTCAGTCGTACAGTCAGCGAACATGTGGACTATACGGACTGCATAGTCAACATTTTTTTTCTTATTTGGAAAAGTGGACAGAACGTGATATCTCAGACATACAGACTTTGTTTGATCTCGTTCAATTTGCATTTGGATTTTGAGGAGGAGATCTACGCAATGAATATTTTTTCGATCAATTTCGAGCACTTTGATTTTTGAGCAATATTTTATCCCCTAGATCACTCCTCCCCATTGGGAAGATTTTGGACCTCCAAAAGACTACTTTCAGTCAATATGAATATTAGGGTACAGTTCCCTCACCTTTCCAACCTCAATCCATTTAGATTTGCTTGTATTTGTGCCTTTAAGACCAACATGAAGGTATTCCACATTCCCTCATTTTGAAGTTCTTATCTTTCTGTCAAGGATTGTGTCCTCATGCAATTCTGAAAGATATTCTAGCAAGAAGTCATCTATGGAAGGAATTTGAACATTCTCTACTTTATCATCAATCAAAGGAGGCTCATACAATCTCAAATTCTCAACATTAACAACTGCATACATTTGCATATAAGGAGGCAAATCCAAATGGAAGGCATTGTTACCAATCTTTTCAAGAATCTTGAAAGGTCCATATCTAATTGGTTTCAGTTTTTTACCTTCTCCTTTAAGCCTCTCCTTACTAATGTAAATCCAAAATTCATCTCCAACTTGGAAACTGTGGTCAACACGATGCTTGTCATGTCTTGTATTGTACTTGGTTTGGCTCTTTTCCAATTGTTCTTGTACCATTTGATGCACCAACTAGATTTGTTCAATGAACTTTTTTTCTCTATCAATGTCATAATGACCATCAATAGCAATATCCTTCCCAAAGATAAAATCTAAAGGATATTTTGGCAAATAACCAAAGCATTCCTCAAATGGAGATGTTTGAGTCGATGAATGCTTAGCCTAGTTATAAGCATGTTGAATGTAGTGTATGTGCTCATCACAAAGCTTAGGATGTTTGCTGCAATAACCTCAAAGAAGATGTACTATTGTTTTATTCACCACTTATGTTTGATCATCAGTTTTTGGATGAAATGATGTGCTCTTTTTCATCTTGGTGTCCATGAGTGCCCACAAACTTGACCAAAAGTCCCCAATTAATCGAGAATCTCGATCAGAAATAATGGATTTGGGCAACCCAAAATGTACCCAAACATGATGAAAGAACATTTGTGTCATTTGCTCAGTTGTGACATGCTTCTTACAAGGCATCAAAATACACATTTTACTTAAACAGTCAACCACAACATAAAGATAATCATGATTTTTTGTATACATAGGTAATCCTCCTGCAAAGTCCATGGAAATGCTTTCCCAATGATGAGAAGGAACCGGAAGTGGAGTATACAAACCCAACTTTTTATTGCTAGGCTTACTTGTAGCACATAAAGAACATCCTCTTATATATCTTGAAACATTTTTATTCATTTTAGGCCAACAATAATACCTTTGCAAATTAGCCATTGTCTTGCCTACACTAAAATGGCCAGCAATAAGAGAAGAATGTGCTTCCCTTATGTTGTTGACTCTTTCACCTTGTGGAACACATAGCTTGCCAAGATGATACAAAATCTTATCATGCACATGGTAATCCAATTCCTCAACTTGGCTCGAATGACACGAAGTTGCATAAACCTCTTTAAAATTAGCATCTAAATCATATCGGTCAACATAGCTCTCATGCATGGTAGAATTATGATTAAGAATAATTGAAGCACTAACAATAGGCCTAGAAATCATATCATCAACTTTGTTATAAATTCATTTCTTATAGTTGATAACCAAGTGGAATTGTTGTAGGAAACCCATCCATATGAAGTACCTTGCTTGTTGTAGTTTTCTTTGTGATTGTAAGTATTGCAATGGTTGATGATCTATGTGAATGATAGTTTCTTTTCCCAACAAATAATGTTTCCATTTTTTCACACTTAGCACCAATTAATACAACTCCTTATCATATGTAGGATAATTAATTGCAACACCATTAAAAGTTTCAGAATGAAAACAAATGGGCTTACCATGTTGCAACAACACTGCTCCATTGCATAGTTACTTGCATCTGTTTGTATCTAAAATGGTTGTCTCAAATTATAAAGTGCAAGAACTGGATCTAAACTAATCTTCTCCTTCAATGCATCAAAATCTTTGTGCTTGCCTCCCCATTGGAAAACTTATTTGATGCTTGTCACTGCATGTAATGGAGCTACAATTGAAGAGAAGTTAGCAATAAATTTTCTCCAATATTGGGTTGCTCCCAAAAATATTCTTACCTTTGTTACATTGTTGGGCTTGGGCCAATCCAAAATGAATTTGACTTTCGAAGGATCTATTTTTTGTTCTCCTCCTCCAACAATATGTCCCAAGTAAATAAGTGAGGTCTTTCCAAACTCACATTTAGACATCTTTAAAAACAAATTTTCCTTCTTCAAGACATCTAAAA
>ML792421.1:387807-403191 GCA_009831015.1 Picea engelmannii | reverse complement strand
TATCATATAAATATGGGATTCCCAACACAATACCACAAATATCCAATGGAATAACATCAAGCTCTACCTCGTCTATAAAGTTTGCAGTGATTGTAAATCTAAGTTTACATCTTCTTGTCACATGCAATTTGGCATTGTCACATATCCATCCTAGAGGATATGGTTTAGGATGAGGAGTAGTTTCCAAATGCAATTTATTAATTGTGTCTTTAGAAATGAGGTTTTCTTGAGATCCAATATCAAATAGAGTATCTATCTTGGTATGCTTTGAAATAACCCTTATGTGGAAAATATGTATTCTTTGTTTTTCATGTTGAGTTTCATTGATGCTACTACTTTAATAACTAGTACTTGTAATAGAATCCTTACCTTGAAAACCCATGGCTGTGATTTTTGTTTCATATCCCAAATTAGATCCTAAATCATGTTGTGTAGTTGCAACAATATTTGTCTTGGTTTTGTTGTTGAACTTTTTGGGTCTCTTTTCAGGATGAATTTTCCAACAAAGGTCTTCATCATGGCCATCTTTTGAACAGTTTTTACATGAGAGTTTATCTCCATCTTTCTTGACTAAAGCATTCTTCTTTCCATTTCCTTTGAATTTCCTCTTTCCTTTGTCTCCTTTATAAAATGGCTTCTTGTTGCCCTCTTGAGGATCATTCCTCCCTCTTTCTTCCAACCCTATACACAAACTTCATCTAGATTTGTAGGGTTAAACATGAGAATTGTGTGTCTCAAATAGCTATGCAATCCTCCAATTTATTTGAGTAAAGTTTCTTGTGAAGATAAATCTATACTCAAAATCAAAGCTCTTCTTCTAAATTCTTGAGTGTAGATTTGCACACTTTTCCCTTTAGCTCATCTAAAAAATTTCCAATCCATGATAGCTTTCTGCATGTATGCTAATGGATAAAATTTCGTTTTAATTGCAACAATAAAATCATTCCAAGAGGATAAAACATTACCATGATTTTTCATGTCCTCTTGAGTTTTGGCTTCCCACCAAATGAGTGTTGCACTTTCCAATCTAAGAGAAGCAAGTTGAATCTTCGTTTCATCATCTTTGATTATTTATATCCTACAATACACTTCAATTTGACAAATCTAGTTATCCAATTTCTCAGCATTTACCTCTCCATTGTACATAGGCAATTCAAACTTAATATCAAGCTTAAGAAAAGGAGTTTGTGGAGGAATTTTACCATGTTCTTTTGGAGATTTTGAAGGTGGTTGTGAAATGGTAGAAGAAGTGGAAGATGGAGGTGAAGGAGGTGGAGTATCACCATTCCCTCCATTTTCCTTTTGGATTTTTATCATCATTATCTTCATTACCTCTTGGAGGATTTGATCTTTCACCTTGCAAACTTGCATTCCTTTCTTCAAATAAAACTTTCACCGTTTCTGTCATATCATAAAAATATTTTTTGAAAGTTTCATCTTCTGAAGTAGGGATTTCATGACTCTCCTCATGAGCCATACTTGGTGAATTTCTCCTTGAAGTTTGAGGTGAATGTATAGTTCTCCTTCTTGAAAGTTGATAAATTGGCTCTACAAGTTGGCCTTCTCCTCTTGTGAGCTTCAACCTTGTAAGCATCATAAAATAGAACACTTGCAAACAATCAAACCTTTTAAAACCTTTTTCTATGATACCAACTTGATCTGAAATGAAAAAGGTTTGTGTATACAATTTTTCAAGTGAAATATTTATGTGACTTAGGAAATTGGATGAATTTTTCAAGCACATAAACTTAATGAGTTTTGACTTAACATGAACARCATAAACAGTCATAAACAACCATCAAAAGTAAGCACATAACACAACAAAATGATAAAGGAGTTCACCCCTCTCTTGGGCTACATATCTTAGTCTAGCTTCCAATGGATCATTTGCATAATATGCTCAAAGTGTCAAAATCAGTKCTTTACAATGCTCTGAATGAAAAAAGGATCGCTTCAATGGCTCCAGAATGTCCAAAAACCCCTAGTTTGTCTCTTCTTGCACCTAGTTTGGCCAAAAACTGAGAAGAATACACTTCCTGTAAGTTTCTCCCAATAACTTGTTRCACCTGCTCTCCAAAACGAACCTATGTCCAACTGAACCTGGCTTCGAGCATTTTTCGTACCAAAACCTAGCACTACGTGCATTTTTGGATCTTGGGTACAATTGTCGCACCGTTAGCACACCAAGCACCTTAACCGTCCGAGGTTGTGGTCACATGGCCCCCCATGTGGTCGGGCGTCGACTTAGATTCCCACACCCGTCTAGCTTACCATTGGAATATTCGTGCGTATGGTCATGTAGAAATGTTTCGTTGTAGTGTGACTAGGGCTGGGGACAAGCCCTGACCCTTTTTTCACCCGGCTAAACCTTACAGCAAGTTTAAATATTAGATTTGAACTATATGTGTTAAGAACTAACGTAGGTGGGATGGTAGCCTGACCTTTGCCAAGACTTCACCCACAGAGGAGGTCGCAGGTTCAACTCTGGTGGAGTCCAAAAAACTTTTAAACCATAAACAAATAACGAGGTGCCCTGTGGCACCCTTCCCTTAGTCCATGAGCATGTCACGTGTCAACCAGGGATTGGTCCACATCAACCACTTGCACGGTCATCCTTGCCACGTAAGCATCTACCCATTTGGACTTGCCACATCAGCACCTACCCAGTCAACTTTCCACATCAATTGTACAGTCGTATGGTGAGTTGACATTTGGATTGTACGGACTGAACAATCAACATGTTTTTGCATGTTTGGAAAAGTGGAGAGAACGCGATATCTCAGCCATACAGACTTCATTTGAGCCTGTTCAAGTTGTGTTGGGATCCTAAGGATGACATCTACGCAATGAATCCATTTTCGAGCCATTTTGAGCACCTTGATTTTTGACCATTTTTTGATCCCCCGGATCACTCCTCCCCATTGGGAAGATTTTGGGCCTCCAAAAGACTACTTTCAGTCAATAAAATGTATAATTGATTTCATTAAACACATTGGTTAATTTTAATGGTTGTTTTACTTAGTAGGGTGTATGAATATTCAACTAATGATGTTATGACCCGACTCCAAAACCATGCAGAAAGAATGAGATGCAAATATTTTTCTTTCAATGAATTCTATCTGAGGAAAGGAGAGGAGTTATTTTTCTTATCAATGCAAATGAATACCCAATACAATGAAACTTTCATATTTCCTTTATCAAATGGAGAAAATTTGAAATTCCAAACTATCAAATTAGTGTCCCTGAAATCAAAAAACAAATACAAGCTCTAGAATATGTACCAAAACACTCCCCCTATGAAAGTGGGATGAAAAACTTTTGTTTTCTTCTTTTCAAATTGCATAACAACTCAAAATAGACTCTTCTTCTACTTTTTCTTCCAATTTGAATGAAAGAACTCAATGACATTAGCAAATAACCCAAAAGAAGATGAATAAAACAAACTATCAAGAATTAAAATAATCCAAACAAGGATGCCTTCAGATCTTGTTCAAATAAGAATCCAAAATTCAAAGGAAAATCACTTTATGAAACCTCAAAATTTGAGTAGGAAAAATAAAATTCAATGTTGCAACAAGTCGAAAAGATCTCAAGAGTATGCTCAAGGGAGCAGAAGTTTTCCAAAGAGGAGAAATAAGAAACTCAAAAAACAAGGCTTAGTGTAACATAAGCTAGATCTAAATCAATGAAAAGGATCCCAAAAACAAACAAGTATAACACTTAGAAGGTTTTGGAATCAAAGACAGAGAAGTTTGGAAACCTGCAACTAGTGAGGATCAAACTACTGATGATATGAATTGAACCAAAGGATCAAATTAACCTATGGTAGAACACTTCTCAATTTGAATGAAATGCAAACTCAAAAGAGGTAACAAATCATGTGATAAACACAAAAAATTACTCAATCAAAACCATAATAAAGCATGAAGGATCCTAATGTAAAGGTTTAAAGCAAAGCACTAACAAAAAGGAAGAAAAAAAAGCTCCAAATTCACTCAGAACAACAACTATCACTCATGTAACTATGCATACATGGTGATGAACAAGGGATTATCCCTCCCTAAGACACTTTAGGGGTGAAATGATCAGATTATTATCGCCTTGTATTCCCTTATGGCAGAGGGATGAATTCCTAAAAGTAGTGAAAAATACAAACTTTTCCCAGATCTGAGAAAATATCAGATGTTTGACTCATTGAACTTCCCAATGGTGATGAGGGAAGGGGAGAAATCAAAGAAGCATAAAAATCAAAAATGTCAACTAATAAGAAAGAATCAAAAGGCTATAAAAACACCAAGGAAAGACTAAAAAGAAAGATCGATCCCCAGTATGGTTTCCAATTTTATGTCATGGTAAAGTCCCCCCTGTGGACAGATGAAACCCCCTTGGATCAAGACCCCTCTTTGATCCAAGAAAAAAGGAAACAAATGTTGTAATACTTTCCCCCTCGACCTATTTCAACAATTAGAATCAGAAGAAAGGGATGGATGACTTATCTTTTAATGTTGTTTGTCCTCACTGCTCCATCCTTTGATCTTGATGTCCAAACTCCTAGATGCAAGAAAAATCCTACAAGGAACAAAGTGAATCCTCCTTCTTCCACACTATATTGTTAAGCAGAAATAGATCTATTTGTCCACAATAGACATGCATATATTGAACACATAGGCATTAAATGAATAGGCCAAGTTATGTATTAATGGAAATAAAATAATAGTGAAGCACTTACAATATCAATCTCGATGTTGCAGTAGCTCCTCCAAACTCTCCTTTCCATCCCCTTGAATGTCACAAAATTATAGGTATGATTCTCTAAGTTCTCCCCCCTTTCACTCAAGAATGGCCTCCATTATATAGGCATTGAGGCATAACAAACATAGGATAGTTTTGAGGATAGGATGTGGTCAAGTGAGGATTTTGTTGAACTAACAATATTGTTTTTCCTTGAATAGAGTTAATATTGAACCAATCCCTTAACCAACTAAGATCTCTCATAAACAACCTCACAAATCAAAGCATGATTGTTGCAACTACTTCTTTTCCACCCCATAGTTGTGCAGAGGGTGATGAACAAGGGATTATCACTCCTTAATACACCCTCGAAGGGAGATGATCAGGGTTTAGCCCTCCTTGTATATGGGCATGGGGACGATGAAGCTCAAACAAGGTCAAAATATCAAGGAAAAAGGCAGTATTTCGACCTCCAACTGATAGGTTTCCCTTCCAACTTGTCTAGGGATAATGACATCCACTTTTTCATGGTGACGAAGTTGTGATACTTGGTAAAGTGTGACACTTAGGTGTGTAATAGATGTGACACTTAAGTTCGACATTTGGTAGTGCAACACTTACGACACTTAAGTACGACATTTGGTAGTATGACATTTGTGACACTTACAACACTCAAGTGCGACATTTGGTAATGCAACACTTAGGTGTGTAATAATAGGGACATGGGTTGCCATGAAATTCCCTGTCCCTAGCAAAAAACTTTAATCCTTAGATAACTCTTTTCAATGAGCTATTGTGCACCTTAAACGAAGATCGTATGCAAAATTTGCACCCCCAGGAAGTTGACTTATCAACTAACCACCTCAAGGCCCACAATAATTTTGGTGTTTAATCTTCCAGGGTTAGGATTTTGATTTTTATGGTTTTTTCCTATTTTTCTTTTAGGCTTCATGATAAAAGTCCCTTTTTGGCCTCTTTGTAATCATATTTTTGTGAATGAGCATAGTCGACATCTCTTTCTCTTTAAAGATAAGCTACCACCATTAACGGTATTCTATTATTTTATTCATTAATAGAAGTTGGGATTCACTGTATTTTTGTACTCTCTACCATATTTCTATGTGTTTCCATTTCATTCTCAATATGATCCAAATCAATCTAAAACATAAAATACATGAAAGTAAAAGAGTATAGAAGGGTCCTTAAGCCCTCTTGAGTGGGCCCTACCCAAGCAGCACAAGGAACCTTGAAGAAACTAATGAGTAGGAAAATGGAGGCTCTTCATTAAATGATCAAACAATTATACATCAATGGAGAAAGCCTCCAAGTTCTCAAGGTCTGTGAACAAAATGACAATATGAAAACTCTTCAACAGTTAATCAAAAACTAACTTCTCAAGTCTAGTCTTTGGGTTTCATTTATACTACTAGATATATTGAATATGCCCTTCAATATAGGATATATTTCAAGGATTTTATCCCCAAGACTTCCTCAATCATGATTCTAATAATCTAGTGGTTGCCTTCTTGGTCCCCTGGAATCTAGGTTCTAGGATATTGGATTGAAGTGGCTCCTTAATGTTTGGTAGCAAACTGGAGGTAGTTAGGAGACAAGATCCCTTATGTTTCTCAAATTGATGGGACCTATGTTCCTCCATGTGTGGCGGGATATTTTTGGTTTAGGCTCATGCATACTATTATAATGGTGTTCCAAGCATAAACACAAACATAAAATCATCGCATTAACAAATTACTCGTTAAATAATTTGCAAGAAACCAAAATTTATATCAAGCATGGTTAGAAGGTGTGTTTATGGATACAAAGGTGATAAAAAAAAGTGTTATTGGTGGGCCTTATGATATACATTATGGAGACCCATCATTACTCCCTAGTTAATGGTTTTTCACATCTGTGTGCTACCAAAAATGATGAGATGTCTCATTTGTACTATTGTTGTTGTTGTTCCCTCCATATTTTTATATTGTCCCATGATGTGTATCTGGTTATGGCTCCTAGTTCATAATATCCCATAGATTATCCCACTCTTTATTTTCCTTGTCCCTGTCCAAATATGTTAATGGTGAAGGTTGTGGGAGAGGGGGATTAAATCTTAATCCAATCCACTTTATTTTCAGTTTCCTCATTATTTCTTTGTACAAAGGGGTCCTAAAGAATGCAGCTTATAGAGAATTGGAAGAGTGTGGATCCTTGATTTGTATTTCATGAGGTAAGGACTACCACCTCTTATGTCAGGCCTAAACTTCCTCTTCTCCCATAAGTCTCAAAGTGTCTTCAAGGTGTGATATGGCTTCTACTTTTTTCTCCTCCCAAATTGGGACCACATCTTGATCTGTAGAAATGGTGGCATGAATGGCCAAGACATCCTCAAGATTCATGAATTTGTCCCTAATATAGAGAGGTATATGGAGATCCTCTTATTTATACCTTCTTATCTCAGTTGATCTAATCTCCTCATGTCTTATCCAATATGAAAAATCCATTATTTGGACATCACCTACATATGGATTGAAATTCCATTTGTATGGGTGAGAGATAGCAAGGTTGTGTAAATATGATACACATAGACTATCTCTCTCTTGTATGTTACTATCTTGGTACACTTCCACAAATGCCTTAGGAGTCTCAATGGAGGAATCAACTTGTTGTGCTAAGCCTGCTATTAGAATTTATACCATTGTTCCTTAAGAAACAATGTCTACAATATAGAAAGTTGCCTACAATTCAAAATATCTTGAGAGAACTAGGCCATCCTTTTCAAGGATGCCCCTATGACCCCTATCCTATCATTATTAGTAGCCAAATCCTTCTTTGTTTCTTCTAGTTCTGTATTTGGTGTTTGGTTTTCTAGCAACAATTTCTTACTGCGATGTGTTTCCTGCATTTTTAGGATTTGAAACTTCTCTTGTATGTGTTGGAGTTGCTACTTCATATTCTCTATATTTCCCTCTTTTTGATTTCCTTTGATTCCTTCTACCATATTCTTCCATTTAAATGCCTTTAGCTTGACCCTTTCTAATTCCAACAAAGCATGGTGCAAAATGGTACCTACTAGTGTCCTTTATTCCCTTGGTGTTTCCTCTTTCTATGGTTTTTTCTCCTTTTTCTATGGTGTTTTCTACTCCCTTTTTGGATCCATTGTAGGAATAGAAGAGTCCTCAATATTTACTATTGAGGTAGAAAGGGGGGTTACCATATTAGGAGTGGCTTGTGATGTTTCCCTCTTCTTTTTATAGGACTTCCTTCTTCTCTATTGAGTTGATTCTTTTTCCTTAAGATTTAGAAGAATTTTTTATGGTGTCCTTAGCTTGATCAAGGTTTAAGCCACCTCCTTTTCTAAAACTTCCATCTTAACCTTCTTCTTATTTTTATTTTGTTTGGAATATCGCGGGCTACTATCCTTCTTTATATTCTTTACCTCTTCCTTTTCTTCTGGACTTTGTTATTTCATAGATTCTTGTGCTTCCAAAATTCCTACCTATCCATATCCACAAATTATACCCATAAGACTTTTTCCTTCAATTATCCCAAGGCCTCATTGACTATAAAATTAATAAGGCCATGGTGTGCCAATGCTTCCTCATTTCCCCCTTTACTTTGGTGCTCAGCTCCTTCAAGTATTATAGTGCGAAGTAAGGTATAATGAGGATTTATTATGGTTTTTGGTGGGAGAGGTGCCTTAGTTTGTGAAGGATTCTAAAATGGTAGGAATAGAAAACACTCATCCTTCCTTCACATGAAATGTACTTAAGGATTTGGTAGTCCACCTTAGTCAATGGTTTGGGAAGAAAGACTTTCCCTCTTAACACCATTATTTTCTTCCATTGGTTCTTCATGGCTTAGGAAAAAAAGTTTCTTAGCATTGATAGTTTCGTGTATTTATTATTTGTCCCATGGAAATACCATGGGAAAGCCTAAAACTCTGCTTATGGTAGCCTCATCAACATACATTTCCAAACCCCTAACTGCAATAAAATACTCATGCCTTATGTTTTGAAAATTTAATGTAAATTCTAGGGAAATACCATCATCATACCCTCTTAGTCTATCAAAGTATCCCAAATAGTGATTTATCTTAAATACGTCAACTACCTCATGGTTCACATATATTCTGGAAGGTTCTATAGGTTCTCTTTTGTTAAAATCATCCCCCATCTTTACTTTCTGAAGTTAAAAAAAATTGGGTATGCTCTGGTGTAGGTATGTTGAGGTATTCAAGGACCTAAGATGCCCTATATATGCTAGTTGTATCAGTTTCACCATAATTTCAAGTAGTCACCAAATATTTGGACAACAATTAAAGGATGGTTAAGTGAGGGTTTGTTGTTACAGGAAAAATTAAATCCTCAAACTTACTTTCTCAGGAAGGGTCATGAACATTTATGACCAAGGGTTTAGGATGAAACAATTGGTCAAGATAAAGGTAGATTGATATGAAGAACCTACTTAGTTCCTTGTAGGAGGCACAAACTGTGGGAAATTTGAATTTGTGGAAAAAAACATTATGACAACCTGAGCAAGTGACCTACAGGGTTATAGTATCTTTCTGGAAAGATTAAGATAACATGTAGGATTTTTTGCAAAGAACTTAAAGATAGAAGGATTATAATACTTCATGGAAACAAATTTAACAATGACCTATAAAGGCATATACATGGTTATAATATTCTGTGAAAATTTTTTAGGATAACCTAAGCGGTCTTATAGTAGCTCCATGAAAAAAAAAATAGCTTGAGCAAGGCACATGCATGCTTCTAATATTTTGTTGGAATAAATTTAAAGACACCCTAAGCACACATGCAGCCTTGTGGAAATAGTTTGAAGTAGAACAAAGCATATGCAGGCTTATGGTATTATTGTGGAAACAAATTTGAAGGTAACCTGAGCATATATTGAGAGTAAAATTTCCAAAAGAAGCAAGCTTAGGGTTTTCCATCAACCTTTCCTATTGACTCAGTTTTTCTTAGGGAATTTGAAATTTGAAAAGGAGACCCATGTTCTCTTTCTTGAAGATACTATGTTTGTTTTATTTTGGAGAGACCCTTACTCTAGAGAACCATTTTTTAATCCTTTCTATGCTTGGAGAGACTATCTTATGTTTGTATTCTTGAAGATTCCTTGCTTGTTGAACTTTGGGGAGACTTCTTATTGAATTATGGTAGCTTATCTTTGAAGAGAGAGGTGTCAGCTATGCTCATTCACCCAAAGGAATTACAAGATATTGAAATGGAATTTTAACATAAAGTATTAAACCATAAGAGGAATAACACTAAATATCCAAAACAATAACTCTAAGAGACAAAGCACCAAAAGGATTGCAGGCCCCAAGGTGACTAGTTGATACGTCAACTTCCCGACAGTGCAACTTTTGCATACAATATCTATTTGAGGTGAAAATTAGCTCATTGGAAAGTTCTAACTAAGAAGTACAAATTTTGGTAGGATTAGGAAGACCATGGCCACCCCAGGCCCTTGAATGGACAAAAAACATCATTTAAGGCCTCAAAATGACCCTAGAAGTTTTGGACTTAAAAATTGTAGATAAAAAAAACTACAAAGATGGAGAACCTTGTTGTGTTAGTGGAAGAGGTGGGTGTCCACTGACTTCCATCTGGATCAAAAAAAAATTCTAAGTGTCTACAACCCTATATAAGGAGATCTCCAAGAAATCATTTGATGAATTCATATAATATTAAAATATCCTTATAAGGTGTGCACCCTTGAACTGTGTTCAGCAAGGAGGAAGCTTTGGGACCATAAAAATACTAAAATAAAACTCCAAAAGTGGGTGCCCTTGATAAATGTGAAAATGGTATCTATGCCTCCATAAGTGTGCCAAATTTAATGATCAAGGGAACGTGCCATTAGACAAGGGAGACAACAACCTAGAGATTCCCCTAATGTGCTAAAAATAGCAAGATGAAGTAGGGCACTCTTTCCAATACATCAACAACTCCTCAAAAATATGGATCTCATGAATAGATTTGCAATAATGGACCATTTCGTTGTTACAATAACCTTCTCAAGGTGTGGGACCTCAATAAATGTGTTAATAATGTTGGTCCACTGTATAGTAACTATATCGCCTTCAATAAAGTCAAATGGAAGTGGAGCGCTCTAGATATATATATATATGCATGAGAGGTGGATCACTCCTCATAAGATAAGCATGTGCCACATGACATGAATCCATGTGCATTTCCACCAAACCTCCTCAAATCAAGGATTAAAATTGGAATGGCATAGGATTATGTGCAACATCAAGGGAGTGTTTGACTAAACAAGTGTGAAAAAACCAAATCCATGTGCTACAACTTGAAATCATGTGCCAATACCACCAAAATACCCCAATACCATGTGTTGAATCATAGGGTGCTCTAGATATATGTGAAAAATACTCAAACAAATGTGTCAAACAACCTTGGAACCCCTTAGTTGATGGGCACTCCACTCAAAGGGAACTCTTTGTTATGTCTGATGCACCCAAGTATCAAATAAATCATTAGTATGTATCTCAATGTGAACACACAGTGGTCAAAGAAGGATCATCTTCTCTAATGTCCATTAAACCAATTCCCCAATCAATGTTATGTGGTGATGCAAAATCAAATGTAAGCAAATAAAATAAGGAGCTCATACAAATATCTCTCTTGGTGTTGTGGCATGTCCCCACATAGGTTCAAATTCCTAGGAAAATGTGATTTCCCCCTCCAATGAGCCATCATGCATGAACTGTGAAAGAGTGCTCCAAAAGTGTAACATGTGTTGCTATTCCTCGGGAGATGATATACGATGAAGAAAAAGAAATCAAGAGTGGTAACAAGTGTCCTTCAAGCCAACAACCTTTATAATCACCCTATTGGGGTAGGGTCCTCAATGTGTATCAAGACCTTAGACAACATGAGGGGTAAACAATAGCTCCATATGGGGACAAACACTCTCATGAAGGGTGTTTGAGAACTCGAGAATCTACATACAATTGCAAAAATATTTCCAATAAAAGACGATAAAATGTGGTGGGATACGTCCATGCTCTCCACTTGTAATCCTGCATAAGAATCCAAGGTTCTTGTTCTAGCAAAAAACTTTTAAAAAATGGATTTACAGAGGAAGGAATAAGACAAAATGACAAAGGTAACACAAAAAATATAATCTAATGCTATTGAATCAATTTTATTCTTCCTATTGGGGTCCTATAATCATAGGTGACTTAATTCTTCAGCTATCTATTTGGCATTGCTCTCATGATGAAGACATTTGGCTTGCTGGGATCAGTTGATTTCATTTTTCCATCCATCCATTTCACCTGATCCGTCATAACCCTATTGCACCTTTCATTCCCTCACCCTCCATTTCTTCACCCCTCCGCCATTTTTGTCCCTACATGAATAAACAAGCTTAGAATAAAAAACATTAGGTTAATAATAAATGGTTAGTGGCATTTTTTAATACTAATTAGCATAATAAAGTTAATTTAATTAGATTAGTGTAGTTAGATTAATAAAACTAGGACTCCAAGTGGTTTGATGTTACCTTTGTGATTGTCTCCACAGCCTTGGGAAAATTATAGAGTGCTAACATAGTGGCAACCATACTGGGGATTGTTCCTCAGAAAGCATATCAAGTTCCACATCTGATTATTGATGGTGGATAGTGATCAAACACAAGAAGGTTGAATCATCCACCTGGAGACTCCAATCAACTCCAGATCAGTTCCAATTCAAAGACTCCACTAGAGGAAGGACCTGAAACATGACCAGACCATCTGAAAAGATCAGGTATTTAAGCTGGAATTTTATCTAAGATATGATAGGTTTTATTTTTAATTATTTATTCCCTTCTCATGATATCGATCTACATCATACGCCAAAATTTATGAAGATCATTTTCAACCTAATGAGCCTCAAGAGGTTAAGCCTAGTGTTACAATCCCTGTACATACTCCTACACCTATAAAATTTGAGATATATACAAGCATCTTGTCTTACCTCCCATACTCCATGATTTCCCTACCAATTATTTCAAATATCTTCCCAGATTTCATGGAGAATATGGTTGCATCACTACTGAAAAACACATTCAAGGTTTTGAAAATTATATTGACCTTTTTGAGGTGGAAAAAAGTGATGTTAGTATTAGGATTTTTTCTTTATCTTTACAAAGTAGAGCTAAGAAATGGTATAAATATCTGTCAGCTGCAAGTATCAGTGATCTCAATCAATTTGTGAAAGTTTTCTTGGATCAATGGGTGATCAAGAGGAATCCATTCCTCATTTTGGAATAATATAATCACTTGAAAAGACAACTAGGAGAAACAGTGTATCAATTTTCAGCCAGATTCAATCAAGTTTACAATTCCATGTCTGTCGATATAAAACCACAAGAAATGCAAGATAGTGCAATAAGTGTGGAAGCCCATTTGTTGATCAAAAGGTCAAATTTGGAGGCAGAAGACAAAAAGAACAAAGAAAAGGAGCATCTGACATCCTCAGAGGTAAAGCAAGATATTCTGGCAAACATGATGGAAGAAATGTTGGACAAGATTAGCATAAGAGAAAAACTTGTTATTCAAAGACACCATGTTCTGTTAGTTGCAGAGAAAGAAAGGGTCATTTTTCCCAGGACTTTTGCAGCTCACCCTTGGTATCATGGATTGGAAAATGATTATTTCATGTATTCAATTCACAACATAGTCAAAGATAAAACTCGAACTCAACTTGCAGAGGAACAACCAGCTAATATGATGTGCATGTTTGATGACATTTCTTACCTGGATAATCTACCCAAGTATGATCAATATGATGATGATTATGTGGTTGAAATAGATATTGACTGTTCAAAGAAACCAGTGGCATGATTTTGGGACAAGGAAGCTCAGTTACAGATCAAATATGACAATCATCCTTTGCACAACAATTATGACAGCAATGAGGAAAATGCAGCAAATCTTAGAGTAAGTGAAAGATCTATGCCCTTATGTTTCTCTTCATTTCAGTTTCTGAGAGAAAACTATAAGCAAATTGTCAATAGTAGGGATGGAGAATGTTCTGATGAATCAGTGAGAGATGTCATTGATGACATAGAAGTTGTTCTTGATCCAAATTTATAGCCCTTGAATTACATTGATCTTCAAACAGAAGATGAATTAATGCATTATAACTCTATACCATTAACCTTCAATTCATTTTAGTTTTTGAAGAAAATTTTTAATCATGCCATGGATGATAAGCACACATAAAATCAAGAAATTGTATTGGAATCAATAAAACAGTCATCCCAGTTCCTACATGATCCAATAGATGATGTGTTAGATGAATTGTTTTGTCCAAGTCATGTTTCACTTGCTAGTTATGGACTTAAAAGAGGTTATGATATAGACACGATTAGGTAGTCTCTTTCATGGTTTGTTCCAGTAGGAATCTCGTTTCAAATTTCAACTGAAAATTTGCAGCCATATCAGGAATTGTATAATGATGTAAAAAGAATATGTGTCATACCCAATTATGACCATAAATATGTTGAAATTCAAGAAATAGGTCATGTCTTTCATGATCCCATAGCAGACTACATGGAAGTTTTTTTCAGCATAAAAGATCAATCATGCTTTCAACAGTGGCCATTACACTTTACAATTTTGACTATGTGGACAAGGGTCAAGTTTTCCTTTTGAATGTGCTAACAAGCAATCAAGCAATCCACTTGTTTCAGCAGCTACTTGACTGGCTTCATTCGCATTTTTGTATTATTTGAATCATCATGATTTTTAGCAGTATAAGGTAGGTAGCAGTCTGCAAATAAGCTCAGCTCTTTGAGCATCCCTTTAAACAATTTTTCAATCTCAATTTCAAATTTCAGTCTTCAAATTGATTTGGTTTCAGTTGAAAGATCAGAATAGGTACAGGTTGCAGAATAAAGTTTTTGGATAATCCCAATGGATAAAGAATTAGTCTACGTGTTCAATAATTCTATGGTTCTTGTCACCTCTCGAAAGAGTTTCCATCCCCAGGTGGAGCCTATGTTGGGGTCCTATAATCATAGGTGACTTGATTCTTCAGCTATCTATTTGGCATTGCTCTCATGATGAAGACATCTGCCTTGTTGGGATCGATTGATTTCATTTTTCCCTCCATCCATTTCACTCAAACCTTCATCACCCTACTGCACCTTTCATTCCCTCACCCTCCATTTATTCACCCCTCCACCATTTTCATCCCTACATGAATAAACAAGCTTAGGATGAAACACATTAGGTTAATAATAAATGGTTAGTGGCATTTTTTAATACTAATTACCATAATAAATTTAATTTAATTAGATTAGTGTAGTTAGATTAATAAAACTAGGTTAGGCTTGTTAATAATAAATTAATTAATAATTAATCAATAATTAATGAACCCCTACGTTTGTGACTAATAAACCATAATTAATTAAATAATTAAATTAAAAAAACAAAACCTAAAAAATAAAACAATAATAAAAATGCATATAGTAAATAAAACATATAAATATAAAACAATTTAAAAACTTAAATTAAATAAAATAAAAAACATAAAATACAAAATATAATAAAAACAAAACAATATTTAAAAAAAAAAAACGAAACATTAAAAATAAAATGTAAAACAAAATTAAAAT
>ML792421.1:335732-387781 GCA_009831015.1 Picea engelmannii | reverse complement strand
AAAAAAACAAATAATAAAAGTAAACAAATAAAAATAAACAAAACATTAAATAAAAACAAAATAAACTTTTTCTTGTCCCGTACTTCACACATCCCAAAACATTCAAATCAACGACATACATTTTTCCCGGACCCTGTCCATCCTAACTTTATCGAGGGGGGGGGGGGGGTCTGGGAAAAGTGGTTTTGGATTGGACATTTGTCACCACCACAATATACCGGACCACCCCCCCTAATACCACTTACCACCTCAAGGGGGTCTGGAATACCACCTTCCCCTCCAAAAACCACTTTCCCCCAAAATCAAAAAACCGTTTTTAGCACAGTTTGAACACTTCTTTTCCAAGAGCGTTTTTGGGAAAACCAGAAGGAATTTTGAAAAACCGAGAGAGTTTTTTCTCCAAAACGGGATGAAGAACAATAACTGCTCTCATTTGTTTCACAGTTATCACAAATTAGAACAATTGAAGCCATCTATAAGCATTATTTTTCAGGATTCCATGTTTCCTGATTTTGTCATGTTTTTACGGTAGCTTTTTTGGAAATATGGAGATGAATTTGGAAAAACAGATTGAGGTTTTTACTAAGGACAAGCTCGTGTAAAATAACCTTTTTACTTTTTTGCACATACAACATATTTTTGGATATACAAGCATCTGATTTGACCCCTATTTTCAGCAGTTTGGCCCATCTTTCATGGCAGACAGTTCAAAATTTTCAGGGATTTGTTTCTATTTTTTGCCAGGTTATTGATTTCGACCTCCTAAGCCTGGGGGAGATTATGTTCTATATATTTTTATAATTCAAATGTAAAAGGGTTGATCAGTTGAGACCAGTTAGTAGGATAGGACCAATATTGTAAAGCAGTCCACAAAGACCATTTGATTCATGTATTTGCATGGGGGATTTCTATATCAGAAAAATAATAAAAAATCAAGTGGAATATCGCAAATAGAAACAAACATAAAAATCATCACACGAGAAGTGTGTGCCACTATATGCTTGCTTCATCCAATGTTGGATAAGTCTAATATAAAACCTACTATGAAAATTAGGCAGCCATATTCAAGCAAAAAATATCTCCATGGGTCACGATGTGCCTCTCAAAAGGATAATCTACATGTTCCACCCATTTCCCTCCTTGGTTTCCATGAAAAACATACATCATTCCCTTGAGCATTAAGGGTTTAGAGGGAGACTCCAACCAAAATCTGCAACTACAATGATGTATTTCTTTGTTTCACTCTATAACATATGCACATGAAGTATGAGATAAAAATTTAGATATGAAGCAATATACTAGCTCATGATTTAGGGCTTGCTTCCATATTTTGGGTGGCTATAAATGCCTGCAACAAATCAAGGATTCAACATGTTTCTTCCCCAAACAAATTGCATCTCCAACACCACCTCCTCTTCCTTTATTTTTATGCATGAATTTTTCAAGAGCTAAAGATATTAATGGCTAGAAAAATTTTGCACTTTTAATTTCATGAAAACCCCCTATATGATTCAAGAAATTATCCCCATCAATGAGAAAATATTGTTTTTCATAACTCATAAAAAATTATTTACATAGCTCGTCCACATTTAGCTATCCAAGATCATCAATTTGGGCTTGGAATATCTTCTCGGTGCTTCATGATGTGGCCTTCAAGGCTTATTGGAAAATGAGTGTTCCTATTTAGATTTCCCCCTATTATGCTTTCTTTATCCATGTCATAGATGGGATTTCCATGAAGAAACTAGTGTTTTATATCACATCTATGTCTCCCAATCACAAGAACAATGTTTCCATCGAGATCCTCTTAGCCACCATGTTGTTCCTCACATGATGGGATGAGAATATCTAAAAAATCCTCATCTTCCATGGGTTTTATATAAATCATCTCCTCTCCAAATTATCAAAAGATACTTGATTAATTTCATAAATTTGAAAAAGAATATAGCTTATAAAACCCTTTCCTTCAAGGGAATAAGGATTGGATGTGTGAGTATATTCATTTAAATTTGTATCGCCGATATCTTCTTCATGAGGAGCTTAAACAAGATCTTCGATAACCTTATCTTCTTTTGGATTTGAAATATCATGCACAAGTGGTTCATGGGATCAAAGAGAAAGTTGGCCATCCTCATGAAATTCATTTTCAAGCTTTACTAGGGATAGCACACAATACTTTGTTTCAATATATTCACCCAAGGACATCATTGCATCATCTTTATCCTTGATTTCATCCAAGAGATCCATTGAAGGGTTATTCTCACATGCAAGTGTCAAATCATCAAGTTTCTCTCCCATTTTAGAAAAAATCTCAACAAAAATATGTGCATCATGTACAACATGCTCTTCTTCATCATAAACTCAAAATTAAAAAAAAAAAAAAAAAATGATCAAATATGGAAATGAATATTTTTCCTTTGGGTTGAAATCACAAAACCATTCCCATACATGTCTCCCTTTCAAGGAAAGTGCAAACATTTTCATTATTATATCATCATGGATAATATCGAAATATATGATATCTAACCAAAATTGATACAAGATTTTATTTCGATATTTAGGAATATATGAGAAATTCATAGGGCCAAACATTTTTTCCTCCCACTCTCCTTGGGATAGGGCCACAAAATTTTACTTCAAAACTTCAAACTGATATAAAACTCGTGAGAAATACATACAACCATTATACCTCATTTTAATATCTATGGAGTCATTAGGTGAGTCTTCAAATGCCTTCAAAAATATGTTGGGTGTCCTCACCTCAACAGACAACAATTCCTTCATGAAGTTGATATATGAGAAAGAGATCTTCAAAGAAAACCCTCGTCAATTGTCTTTAGGCATAGTCTTAAAACTTCCAAGTAATAGAGTTTATCCTCAAAAATGATAACAAAATGTTGCCTCTCAAACCCTCACTTTATGTGGTAAATCCCTAAATCACAAGTGAAACCCTAAGGGAAATGTATAAGGATTACCTAATGTCACCATGGTAAAGTCTTCACTCTATTTATTGTGTATCTCCTCTAGCACAAGGGGAGAATCCCTAGACAACTAAATAAAATTTATGATTTGAACTTAGGGTTTATTTCAAATTTAGTAAATAAAAAATTAAAGATTTTTTTGATTTATATGTTTTCTTGGTGTTTGAGTGGAAGACTAGTTCCAAGCATATGCTTAGGGTAAATAGAGTCAAAATACATTTATAGGGTTTAAAAAGGTATGAGTGATGATTATAGATAATGATGTTATAACATGCAAATATCTACTTATGAATGTTGTTTCAGATCCATAAAAAATAAACTACAGAGGGCCCTTCCAAAGGTGCTCCTCAAATATGTATGCATAACAAACAAAAGGGTGTTTTTGCTAACCAGAAGGAATTATTCTCTATCTTTCACTGAAATGACAATAGAAAATTAACTAGCATAATATAAAAATCACAATTGCAAGTGAAAAAACTAGAAAAACCTCAATCAATGCCCTTGTTTGATGACAATTCTTTTCCCTTGAATCAAAGCCCTTTGTAGCAAATACTATACATATTTTTCAGCAAATAGAAACAACAACAAAGATGTATAATGAAGAACCACACATGAACAAACACCTTTGAGCAGTCACTTTCCTTCAATATATCGCTAATCAATGTATCCAATAAGTTATTTTATCAATCCTTCAACAACCATTACAAGTGAGGGAGCTTCTCTTATATAGAGACTGAGCCCAAAACCCTCAACAATAAAATAATATTAAACAATGTCTAGATCCATGATCTCTCCTAGTAAAAATAAAAATATAATATCTCCTAACAACCTCCAAAATAATAATCAATACATAATAGATAAAGGGACAAATAATAGGGGTTCCACTTGTCCTCTCCTTATGCAAAAAAACCCCTAGGATTGAGCTTGATTGACCATGCCATATGCATTCTTAAGGAATGTGTCATGTCCTCCTTTGAAGTGCTCATCAAGATTCCTCTCAAAGCACTCCATTAAGCCATAAATCAAGGGAGCACTCCAAATTATGAGGTTCCACCTTTCCTTGGGATAACAAAAATTTCCAAGTGTCTACAACCTTAGCTAGGGAACTCTTTAAGAAATCATTTGACCAAATCATATAATATTAAAATATCCTTAGAAGGGGTGTGCCCTTGAACTATGTGCAAGGAGAAAGATTTGGGACCACAAAAAATACTAAAATACTTCCCCAAAAGTGGATTCCCTTGATAAATGTGAGAATGGTAACTATGCATCCATAAGTGTGCCAAGATGTAATGATTAAGGGAATGCTCCATTAGACAATGGAGTCAACAACCTAGAGATTCTCAAAATGTGCTAAAAATAGCATGATCAAGTAGGTCTCTCTCTCCAATGCGTAACCAGCTCCCCAAAATGATGGATCTCATGAAGATATGTGAAATAGTGGACCCTTTGGTTTTCAAATCAACCTCCTCAAGGTGGGAAACCTCAATAAATGTGTAAATAATGTTGATCCATGTGCATGGTAACTATATATCCTTCAAGAAAGTCAAATGGAAGTGGAGCACTCTAGATAAATGTGCATGCAAGGTTGAGAATTCGTCATAATATAAGCATGGATAACCAAAACCACATGTTACATAACATGAATCCATGTGCATTTCCACCAAAACGCCTCAAATCGAGGATCAAAAGTGGAATTCCCTAGGAATATGTGCAAAATGTGGGGAGAATGCCATTAGACTAGTGTGAAAAAACCAAGTATGTGTGCTACAACCTGATACCATGTGTCAATACCATGAAACCATCCCAATACTAAGACAAATCATAGGGAACTCTTTAAATATGTGAAACTACCTCATACAACATGTCAAATAACATTGGAACCCCTTAGTTGATAAGAACTCCAATCAAAGGGCATGGCATGGCATGTGTGAATGCATCCAAGTATCAAATCAGCCATCGATATTCAATCACTCTTCCCAATGTGAAGACATGGTGGTAAAATGAGGGTCCTCTCCTCCAACGCCTTATCAAACCAACTCCTTAGTTCATGCAATGTGGCAATGTAAAATCAAATGTGAGCCAAAAAGGAAAGGTGCTCATCCAAATCTCAATATTGTTGGTATGGCCTACCTCCACATATGTGCTTGTTCTTAGGGAATTGTGAGATGTTGTTCCAATTATCAATTATGAATGATAAAAAAGTGTAACTTGTGCAACTTTGTATCGCTCAGACACTCCCTAAAGGAAAATCCCAACCTTACTTAAGGGAAAACCTAAGGATATAGATAGGCAAGCCACCCACTGTCACCTCAGCGGCCTTGCCTCAGCACTTCTAGGCTAGGGTTAAAGCAAATGTGTAATAGGATAGCGATACCAAAGAAATAAAGTAATCTGAATCAGATATGAGAATTCATAAGACTCATAAGATACAAGGAAACAACGAATATTATGTGAAAGATATAAGAATTGAGAACATAATATCAGAAATAAAATATTTTGTATTAACCAAACTAGTTTTGACCAACAGGTCTCATCAGTGGTACAAAAATAAATCTTTACAATGAGGTCCTTTTAAGGACTGCGATCAAGCGCATACAAAGGGGAATCCCAAGAGTCGAGAATCCTAACCGATTGAAACGGTTATAAAATAAATGACATAACAGAATTCCCAAAAGCAGGCGCGGAAGTTGAACAAAAATATGAAAAATCCGCTGATGCTAAATCAGTCCAAAACTCAAGTCGGTGGTCAAAAATGGCACAGATATTAAGGAAAAATAGTCCAAAAAATACAAAAATTTTGGCCCCCTCAAGCTAAAAATGTGTTCTTCATAATCGACCTTTGGAGCAAACTTGAGTACTGTTAGAACCCTATATAATAGGTAATCAGTGTTCTGAATAATATTTATCTTTTTCAGGCATATGTGTTTGCTCATGACGCATGGTGAAGGCGGCAGAAAGCACTTGACACTCGCCAAGCATAAGATGAGTACTTGCGTGCAAGCTTCAAAGCGAGTTCCGGTGAATTTTTATCAAAAAATTGTGAAGTGGTTTGAAATGGAAAAATTTTTACTCTTGTGGATCAAATGTAAGGTTGGGTTTATTAGTAAAATTTGGGTTTTTATAAGCTATGTTTGGTGAATTTAGAAAAAAGTGGCCCCTCGGCCTTTATGCAGAATTTTATGCAAAAATTTGACATTATTTTGAGCAAAAAATTATATTGGCCTAGGGCCAAACCCATGAATAATCAACACCGAGGGTAAGATATATTTAATGCACCAACAGAAAACACACAAGCCAGCGCCAACACCAAACCCCAAAGCCCAAGCCTCGAGCTCACTTCATCGAAAGACTACATAACTATTGGTTCTTATAATCACCCAAACTTCAAATTACCACGTGAATGTGGGATATTTCCCACAGAGAGTCAAAAAATATATATATAAAACGTAGGTTTTAAAACCCTCTGCCAGGTGTCTGAACCAGTTTCAAGTTGTCGATTGCAGGGAGCCACGAATCTGCATCAACAACAACACAAGTCAACCACCAAAGAAAACAACATCCAAGCCAACACTCGAGCGCAAGGGGCCAAGCACGAGACTCCAGCTCTACGCAACATGTCAACAACAACACAACACACAAGACATGGGTTACAGCAAAAAACATGCAGGTCAATCACCCAAATGCAATGTGCCAATCCCCACGACAATCTAAAGCCCAAGCTCACATCCACAGATGGCATTGATGGCAGCGATCAGGGAAAGAAAAATGTTTATTTCCTGTGTTTATTCATGCTGGGAAAGTTAGAAAAGTCCCGTTTGGTATGCCTGCTACACAATGGACCACTGTTTATAATGCTTGGCGACCAATGAAACAGTGATATCACTATAATGTGGTTGATACGACTTGAACAGCATTTTCAGAAAGCGAATGTCATTTTATTATTCTCCCTTTGAGAAAGTTGATCCTTCCTTTTCATTCCTTTACATCGTTCTGTATCATTCTTTCAATGACCATGTTTGTACCAGAGGCAGTAAGGAAAGGCCTTAAAATGGGATCCACAATGGACAGAACCACATCGTGTTATTCGAAAAAGGACCTTGAAGCCTCCCACAAATTCAGTTGAAGAATTCCACGATAAGTTAAATTGCAGAGTTGAATAGTTGATAAGCATGAGAATCTTTCATCATTCTATAATGTTCAGCACGGACAGGTGGAATTAACCTATCACTCAGAGTTAGATTCAAGGTTGGCTACCTAGCATTGTCTAATACCTTGTCTAGATTCTATTCAATTATAGGAACAGGATCCAAGGGATCGAGAGAACAAACTTATGGTGTTGCAAACTTATGTCTTGAATTTACAGTGTCCAATTTGTTGGCACAAAATCCTGATTGCTTGAAGGAAGTCACAATGATGATTTTGCCTAATATACTGATTCTTCCAAAGACATGGAAATTACGTTCATTCATGCAGCAAAGAGAAGCTGAGTTCTGTCCCTTACTTAAAATACGCCTCCCATTTCTGAAACAAGAATGGTCTGATATGGATAGTGAGGAAACAATTATACAGACAAAGCCCGAGGAGATGGAGATGTTTTTCTTTCAGCCTAATCTCTACAAGCATATTGAGTCTGAAAATCAAGCTATTCGTGGGAATATTTTGATTGCAATATTTTGGAATTTGTTGGCTTCACTAGTATTAAAGTGCTTTTATTCTACAGAAGCTTAGCAAAACCAGAGGAGGAGATTACCTCCAAAATTATTCAAGTGGATCAATAATTTTTAAACTGGATGGATTCACATTTGGGTGGATTATTGAACAAAGTGCAGTGTAAGGTTCATTAGTGTCTTTGTTCCTTGTTTCACCACTGGTTTCAGAGATTATCAAGAATAGTGTCATCACAGTGGAGATTTTTAACTGTAGATGTGAGAATCAAGGGATCAACGCAGTTGTCCTTGGATAATATCAGGGGGACTTCTTTCAGCATACACATGGACTCTTAATTCTACTTGGGCTTGTGAAGAAAGCAAATTTAATTTTTGGCTCTCACATGGATGAATTGACACCAAAGAAACAGGGAACCCAACTACAACAGTTTGATCCACATAATTAGGTAACAATTACACAGGTGGAAAAGCATGTTTAAACAGAGGTGGCAGAGTATCCCGTTTGTGAGGAGCCTTTTCTAATGCATCTGGCAGTCAAGACACCAGATCAGCCAGATCCAGAATAATCATCTCCAGAATTCCAGGCAGTGGTTAGATCATTGATCCTCCCGCTGCTAGCGAATCTCTAACCAACCTCTAGCGTGCCAGATGTTTCAAGAAGCAGTTAGCAAATGGAACCTTCTTTTGATTTGTTGTCCTGTTTGTTTTAGATATACTCGACAGGTGTCTATTTTTGTAACTGCTTTCCTATTTTTAGAGTGCAGAGTTATGAGCGCGAGTCTTGGAGGACTGATAGCAGTTTTTTGTATAAATGCATATGTAAAAGACAGAAAAGGGGTTCGACTGGGCTGAGTAAGAGAGGTTTCGACCTGTGGAATTTTTTTCCATATGGTTGGACCTGTGAGAGGTGGTTTATTGTGTTGGACTGTATGTTGTGCTTGGCCAGAACATTTTTTGTAATTATTAAATGATCAATCAGTGATGAACATGTTTTTTTTACAGGATTCTTGTGTGGATGTATTGGTGGTGTTTTTTCTCTGTCAAAGTATTTTTCTGTCCTCTTTACATTTGTTTTCAATTTCTTATTATCATAAGGAGAGTAATAGAGTAGAATTTATCACCAGATACTCTGCATATGATCTTGTGATAATCTTTATGTTTTCTTCTGAAAGCCCAGTTTAGGAATTCTTAGCTGCTCCTTTGCCTGGCTTTTTCCTCCCCTATTTCTTCCTCAAATCGGCATCATTAAAACTCAATTCAATCCAACACTTCCACTACCTTGCCCTGTGTAAAATCTTTGTCTAGATATGAGAAATCAATCACATTTCTAAGCACAGACCCCATTTTCCCAATGGCCCTCCTTTTTGTCCCAAACTAACCATTTAAAAATCAAAAACCCCATACTTTCATAGCTAGCCTAACATATATCCTATTCCAAACCAAGTTAAATCGAAAAGAGAGATCCCTCTCTGAGTTTTGGAGGGCTAGATCCAAGACTCGAAGTGGTTTGAGGTTACCTCTGTGATTGCCTCCGCAGCCTTAGGAAAATTACAGAGTGCTAACAAGTACTACACCGGAGGGTCCCGCAATGTGATGCTCATGATGAAGGTTCCCAGCTTTCGTGGATTCCTCCAATAGATCAAAGGTTTTGGGATGTGTTGTAGCAGAGGGTGATGCTGGAAGAATCCATGGAGTTTAGGGTTTAGAGTGCCCCCAGGGTTCAAATATCTGGTAGATTCGCAAAAATCCAACTTCAACACCAGGGGGAGCCTCTTCACCCCAGAGTGTTGAATGGGGTTTCACACACAAACCTACTACAACAAAGAATCCCTTTGATTCCAACTGACTTTGGAGAAGCATGCCTGAACAAAATCTGGTGGGTAGTCTCTGGCTCTGAGTCGAAGATAGAATAACCTCCTCAGCTTGAGAAAACCAGACTCACAACTTTCTTGAGGAAATATATCTTTAATTAGTTAAGCACAAAAGTAGTCTTCTAATCTCGAGGATGCCATGAGGAAAATGGAATGTATTGATAAGAATTCAATGGTTTTTGATATCATTTGGTGGAGAGATTTCCAGAGAGCTCAAAATCAGGCCCTTTGAATAGCACGAAATCAAGAAGGTTAACACTTGTATCATACATGCAAGTGGTTTTACGAATATTATCAGGGTAGATGGACTAATAAAAATCGATATAAGCCTACAGTCTGAATCTTGAACCTGACCATATCAAAAAATCATCATCAATGAAGCGCTTGAAGAACTACAATTCTGGTGACAGCATCCTTCGAATAACGTCTCGTTCCAAATGACCGAGGAACAGACAAGCATACACTACTGCAAATTTGTTACCCATTGTAGTACCTCTGATATATTGATAATAACTTCCATTGAATTCCAAAAAGTGCCATCGAATAACAAGCTCAGCAACACTAACCAAAAAATCCACATCTTCAAGAGTGAAGAATTGAACTGTACTTTGACTTAACATATCCCGGAGAGCCAAGAGACCTTCCTGAATGGGGATGTTGGGGTATAGTGATTCCACATCAAAATTTACCAAAATGGAGTCAGCTGGAAACCGTTTGGATTCAATAACTTGCAGAAGAGAGAGAGAGTCTGGAAGATGGTTGGGTGAGCCAAAAGAGTGTCCAAAATCTTATGGTGCAGAAATTTTGACAAGGGTTCAAGCATGTAACCATTGTAAGAACAAATAGGAAGACCAATCAGGGGTTTCTTTTGTACTTTCTAGATGAAGTAAATCACACAAGCCCGAGAGTGTTTAATGTCGACCTACAGAATATATTTCCAATGGTTGACATGAAGGAGATGTATGTATCTGTCATGACGCTGACGTAGAGAAGCTCGCATAGAAACCCATGGAACTAAAGCAACTGGAGAGTAAACATTACGATCAAACAACTATTGAATACCTTTGGCAATATACTTATCTCTGTCAAGTACCACCAGGCCCAAGTTTTTGTCAGTTGGATTTATTACAATAGGAAGTTTGTGAAGCCTTCGGAGTGCAACAAGCTGATATATGGTGAAGCGAGGTTTACTTCTGAAGTTAGTTACATCAATATTGTCATGCAGAGTGATTAAGCCTGAATTAAGGGAAGGATCTAATTCAGGTGCATGAAGAGGTGGCTCCCATAGGGGGTTATGCAATCTAAAACGATCATATGAATCCTCATTAAAGAGTCTAAAATATCTTCTCAATCTGCATGATCAAGAAAAAGCACCATATTGTTTCAGAATATTTGATTTGGACATTGGAGGAGTTCGAGGAATGTACTTATGCCTAATACCAGGAAACTTAATTTTTTGATAAGACAAATGGAAAGAATATAGATTGTGGATAGAGTTATTTCTAAACCGATGATCTAACTGAGAAGGAGTCATATTGCCTAAAATATGAAACAAATAAGAAAATGGATTTACAACAAGAAGCTAGTATAAATGGTTTTTTTTGCTTACATATGATTCCCTTTATTCTGAGGAGGAGGTGGCTGGGGTCAGGGACCCCGACGATGAATCAAAGGAACATTTGATTGTTGTGGCACAAATGGAGCAGTTGCCGGATCTAAACCAGAGTTCTGGAAATTCTGGTTTTGATTTGAAGCCAACGGCCAACCTGCAGATAAGGTGTTCTAATTCTGACTATGCCTTCCTCTTTTGTTTCGACGACATCCAGGACCATTTTTTGGTTGACGGGGAGGATTAGGTTGTTGAGGAGAATCAGGGACAGGTGCAGGAGAAATAGGAGCACTAGTTTGGGTTCAGGTGGTTGACTTCATATTGATGAGTTGAACCAACTACTCTTGGAGGGGCTTAATGGAAACATGGAGGCATTGTTCTTGAGCCCACATGGATTTGGAAACTTCTCTGTACACAAGGAAAGAGATGGATTCTTCATGTGGAATTTCGTTGACGTGTCCGACGGCTTCATCCTGAGCTACGAAATGAGAAGATTTGGTGGTTGTGTGCGATGCTTGCCTCTCAATGAGCTCAGTTTGAAATTGAATGACTTGTTGATTGAATGAGGCATATTGGCCCATTGAATTGCCAAAGAATTGCTTGAAACTTTTCCTATAGAACATGTAAACTCAACATTCCCGAACAGGGCAGCCAACTTGTAGATCTTTTCTTGAAAATCTTTGGCAATACCAGGAAGCTTCTCTTTGTGTCAAGCGGTGATCTCTCATTTGTGATGAATGTAGAAGGTGTGGAATTCCTTCCAAAAGAGAATGGTGATATCCTTGAGTCCAACTCTGAGTGTTGGAGTAGAGTTTGGATCTGAATCTTCGAGACCAGGGACTTTCACCATGAGGCTTTGAATAACTTTGTCGTCTTCTTCTAGAGTGACAAGTTTATCAATAAGGGCCTAGGACCGATGGAAAGTCTCAGTGGCTTTCTGAAATTCTTTCACGGCACACTGGACAGTATTTTCCCAAGATTTGGGCATCAGGGGAAGTTCATCAGGTGGCATATGAACATGCCAAATGGAGGACTCTGGAAAATAAGGAATAATACACACCCTCACACCAGTAGTTTCAGGCTGAGGTGCACTGGTGTTTTCTTTAGCGGCCATTGAGGCACAAAGAATAGCTTTAAGTTCGAGGTGGTCTAGCGCTTTTTCAGAGTTATCAGAGTTCGCATCTTGCGAACGAGTGACGAGCCTAGTAAGGATAGGATTGCAAAATTCATCAAAAATCTGATTACAAATATTGCAATTAGAAGCATTCTCCATGGACTCTGAATAGCGTTAAAGAAAATGTGTAATAGGCTAGTGATACCAAAGCAATAAAGTAATATGAATTAGATATGGGAATGCATAAGACTCGAAAGATAAAAGGACACAACGAATATTATGTGAAAGATATAAGAATTGAGAACATAATATCAGAGACACAAGCTCAGCAACACTAACCAAAAAATACAAATCTTCAGGAGTGAAGAATTGAACTGTACTTTGACTTAACATATCCTGGAGAGCCAAGAGACCTTCCTGAATGGGGATGTTGGGGTACAGTGATTCCACATCAAAAGTTACCAAACGGAGTCGGTTGGAAACCGTTCGGATTCAATAACTTGTAGAAAAGAGATAGAGTGTGAAAGATGGTTAGGTTGAGCCAAGAGAGTGTCCAAAATCTTATGGTGCATAAATTTTGACAATGGTTCAAGCATGTAACCATTGTAAGAACAGATAGGACGAACAACCGGGGGGGTTCTTCTGTACTTTCCAGATGAATTAAAGAACACAAGCCTGAGAGTGCTCTATTTCGACCTGTAGAATATATTTCCAATGGTTGAAAGGAAGGATATGTATGTATCTAGCATGAATCTGACGCAGAGAAGATCACATAGAAACCCATGGAACTAAAGCAACTAGAGAGTAAACATTACGATCAGAAAATTGCCGAATACCTTCGTAAATATACTTATCTCTGTCAAGTACCACCAGGCCCGAGTTTTTGTCAGCCGACTTTATTACAATAGGAATTCTGTGAAGTCTTCAGAGTGCAACAAGTTGAGATCTGGTGAAGCGAGGTTTACTTCTGAATTCAGTTACATCAAGTCTGTCATGCAGAGTGCTTAAACATGAATTAAGGGCATGATCTAATTTAGGTGCATGAAGAGGTGGCTCCTAGCGAGGGTAGGCAATCTAAAAGGATCATAAGAATCCTCGTTAGAGAGTCTAAAATATCTTCTCAATCTGCATGATCTAGAAAAAGCACCATATTCTTTCAGAATATTTGATTTGGACATTGGAGGAGGTCGAGGAATGTACTTATGCCTGAGACCAAGAAACTTAATTTGTTGATAAGACAAATGGATAGAACATATATTTGTTGATCTATCCTATTACACATTTACTTTAATACCACTTACCACCTCAAGGGGTTCTGGATACCACCTTCCCCTCCAAAAACCACTTTCCCCCAAAATCAAAAAATTGTTTTTTGCACAATTTCACCACCTATTTTCCGAGAGCGTTTCCGGGAAAACCAGAAGTAATTTTTAAAAACTGAGAGATTTTTTACTCCAAAACGGGCTGAAGAACAATAACCTCTCTCAGGTTTTGCACAGGTATCACGAATTTGGAGTATCAAAGCCATCTCTAAGCACTATTTTTCAGAAATCCATGTTTCTTGATTTTGTCATGTTTTTGCGGTATCTGTTTTGGAAAGTTAGAGAAGAATTTGGAAAAACTGAGAGAGGTTTTTACTCAAGACAGGCTCATGTACAATAATCATTTTCATTTTTCACACAGCTGTCATATTTTTCTAGATACAAGCGTCTGAGTTGACCCCTATTTTCAACAGTTCGGCCCATCTTTCATGGCAGACCGTTCAAAATTTTTAGCGATTTCTTTCTATTTTTGGCCAGGTAGTTGATTTCGACCTCCTAAGCCTGGGGGAGATTTTTTTCTATATATTTTTATAATTCAAATGTAAAAGGGTTGATCAGTTGAGACTAGTTAGTAGGATAGGACCAATATTGTAAAGTAGTCCACAGAGACCATTTGATTCATTTTTCAGTAATACAGTGTGATCATTGGAGAATTCTTGTGACAGACTCCATTGGTGAAGTGTATCTCTTCTATGTAAATTTTTTTTTTGTTATCACAATTAATTCCTACCTTCTGAATTGTTGTGAGAATATTAAGAGCGGAATTGTTTTTAATGTACCCTCGGTCTCTGGCTTGGAATAGTTTCTATGTTTTCCACTGAAGATTGAAAACAGAATTCTTGATTGCTCTATTTGTTATTTGATTTTTAGACCTTTTCATTTCCTCCATACATTAAATTCATGAAGATACAATGTATTTTCCTACCTTTCCCTACATATTAGTGTGTTAACACCTGGTTTTGATCCATTCTGAACTGTGACTCCATTGCCCAATGGCCTATTTTCTCTGATCCAACCAACCCATTTAAAAAACCAAACCTTTGTACAGTAATAACTATCCTAAAATCTATTATAAAAAAATATAGATCAGAAAGAGAGATCCCTCTCTGAGTCTTGGAGGGCTAGATCCATGACTCCAAGTGGTTTAATGTTACCTTTGTGATTGTCTCCATAGCCTTGGGAAAATTATAGAGTGCTAACATAGTGGCGACCATACTAGGGATTGTTCCTCGAAAAGCATATCAAGTTCCAAATATGATTATTGATGGTGGACAATGATCAAACACAAGAAGGATGAATCATCCACCTAGCGACTCCAATCAACTTCAGATCAATTCCATCTAAAATAATCCACTGGAGGAATGACCTGAAACATGACCAGACCATCTGAAAAGATCATATATTTAAGTTGGAAGTTTATCTAAGATATCATAGGTTTTATTTTTAATTATTTATTCCCTTCTCATGATCTTGATCCAGATCATACTGCCAAAATTTATGAAGAGCATGTTCAACCTAATGAGCCTCAAGAGGTTAAGCCTAGTGTTACAATCCTTGTACATGCTCCTACACCTGTAACATTCGAGATATATACAAGCCTCTTGTCTTACCTCCCATACTCCATGATTTCCCTACCAATTATTTCAAATATCTTCCAGATTTAATGGAGAATATGGCTACATCACTACTGAAAAACACATTTAAGGTTTTGAAAATCATCTTAACCTTTTTGAGGTGGAAAAAAGTGATGTTAGTATTAGGATTGTTGCTTTATCTTTGCAAAGTAGAGCTAAGAAATGGTATAAAGATCTGCTTGCTGCAAGCATCAGTGATCTCAATCAGTTTGTGAAAGTTTTCTTGGATCAATGGGTGATCAAGAGGAATCCATTCCTCATTTTGGAAGAATATAATCACTTGAAAAGACAACCAAGAGAAACAGTGCAGCAATTTTCAGCTAAATTCAATCATGTTTGTTGATATAAGACCACCTCCATGTTTATCTCTGTTACACTACCCAGATGCATTTGATCCAGAGATGGCATTTTAGTTGATAGAAAGGAACACTACAACACTCAAATAAATGCAAGATAGTACAATAAGTGTGGAAGCCCATTTGTTAAAATAAAAATTAAAACAAAATAAAAATTAAAATGAAAACACTTAAAAAACAAAAACAAATAATAAAAATAAACAAAATATTAAATAAAAATAAAAATAAACGTTTTCCCCTTCCGTACTTCACACATCCCAAAACATTCAAATCAACGACATACATTTTTCCCAAACCCCCGTCCATCCTAACTTTAACGGGGGGATGGGGTTCGGGAAAAGTGGTTTTGTCTTGGACACTTGTCACCAAAACAAGCTACCATACCCCCCCCCCTTAATACCACTTACCACCTCAAGGGGGTCCGGGATACCACCTTCCCCTCCAAAAAACACTTTCCCCCAAAATCAAAAGATCGTTTTTTGCACAATTTGACCGCCTGTTTTCCGAGAGCATTTCTTGGCAAACCAGAAGGAATTTTACAAAACCGAGAGCATTTTTCCTCCACAACGGGATGAATAACAATAACCTCTCTCTTTTTTTTCATAGGTATCACTAATTGGGAGAATCGAAGCCATCTCTAAGCACTATTTTTCAGGATTCCATGTTTCCTGATTTTGTCATGTTTTTACGGTAGTTTTTTTGGAAAGCTGGAGATGAATTTGGAAAAATGTAGAGAGGTTTTTACTTAGGACGGGCTCATGTACAATAATTTCTTTCCTTTTTTTCACATATATCATATTTTTGGATATACAAGCGTCTTATTTGACCCCTATTTTCAGCAGTTCGGCCCATCTTTCATGGAAGACAGTTCAAAATTTGCAGGGATTTGTTTCTATTTTTGGCCAGGTTGTTGATTTCGACCTCCTGAGACAAGGGGAGAGTTTGTTCTATATATTTTTATAATTCAAATGTAAAAGGGTTGATTAGTTGAGAACAGTTAGTAGGATAGGACCAATATTGTAAAGCACTCCACAGAGACCATTTGATTCATTTTTCAGTCATACAGTGTGATCATTGCAGGATTCTTGTGACAGACTCCATTGGTGAAGTGTATATCTTCTCTATAAAAAGAAATTGTGTTATCATAATTAATTCCTACCTTCTGAATAGTTCTGAGAATATTAAGAGCAGAATTTGTTTTAATGTACCCTTTGTCTCTGGCTTGGAACAATTTCTATGTTTTCCACTGAAGATTGAAAACAAAATTCTTGATTTCTTTGTTTTTTATTTGATTTCTAGACATTTTCATCTCCTCCATACATTAAATTCATGAAGATCCAATGGATTTGTCTACCTTTCCCTGCATATTAGCCTGTTATGACCTGGTTTTGATCCATTCTGAACTGTGACTCCATTGCCCAATGGCCTATTTTCTCTGATCCAACCAAACCATTTAAAAAACCAAACCTCTGTACAGTAATAACTAGCCTAAAATCTGTTATAAACAAAGCTAGATCAAACAGAGAGGGCCCTCTCTAAGTCTTGGAGGGTTAGATCCAAGACTCCAAGTGGTTTGATGTTACCTTTGTGATTGCCTCCACAGTCTTGGGAAAATTACAGAGTGATAACACTTCCTACCCTACTCTTGTCAATCTTCACATACAACCTTATGCAAATTGTTTCATATCTGAAAATTATTTCCTAGAAATGCAACAGTAAACCCTAGCTCTTATCACTGGACAATTTTACACTGAAATTATTGATTGAAAATATAGCAACAAAAGCAACAATATTAGAGATGAATCATCAACACATATGAGACACACACAAAAAAATCATGTAACTTCGTCAAATTCATAAATTATGATGGTAATCCCAACCCTCCCAGCCAATACAAATCCACCAAAATCTGATGACAACCTTGTCCTCCAATAACCAAAAAAATCAAAAAACTGAACCTCAGCAAATCCCTGGAAATTTCCTCTTCCCATAAATATATTGCAGACCACCTATATGGCATGTTGATGTCACTTGTATTTATGTTGACATTAGCATGTACGAACCTGCTCCTGCCCAGAAAAAAAATGTATGTGTGTACACAATTCACCTTACTGCAACCCGTGTGCATACACAATTGTGCCCACTATGGTCCGCATACATACGCAGTTGTGCCCACTGCAACCCACGTACATATGCAAGTGTTCCCATTGCAACCCATGTACATGTACAAAAAAAATGTACCAACACTTCCATATGATTCACATGATTTCTTCCTTTTGTGGTTGCCTCCCTCTTAGGCGAGATTTTCCACAATTGCATAATTTCCCTTTGCTAAAATCACCAATCCTCCTAGCACAAGTGGTCACTCACTTATGCTAAATCCATCATGTTACTATGAGAAAATTTCACAATGACCTCTCTCCTTTATATACAAGTCCAATGAGTGATTTCTGGCACCCCTTCTAATCTCAACAATTAATTAGAATATTGTATTCCTCTTTGTGGTTGTCACACCCCATCAAAATCCCACAAATCCCATCAACTTTCCCATGAGGCCCTGGCCTCATTCCAAGGTCAATTTCACTGAAACGCAATGATAATATGGTGCCAACGATGATTCCCACATGCCTGACACCTTGGCCTCTTGTGGGAATACCTCCCAAAACTATAATAAACAACAAATCTAAAATAGAGAAATGCCAATATTAGGTGAAATCATATAGCTAATGAAATTATGTTAGCATCTCATAAACATCATCAAGTATTTACTTGTGTTTGGAAATAAACCAAAACAAGGCTATACCAAACACCTTCGAAATATATGCTAGAATTTTCATCATAGTGCCAACGCAACAAAAATTCCCCATGCCAACATTAGGGAGGATTTCCCGATGGTAGATCCCAATTAAACATGCTCTCATTTGGTATGGAAATATCCATTGGTATGATGGCTCGGTTGCCACTAACTAAATGGATTTCTCTCTAAAGAGAGACTTCCTCGTTTATTCTAATATAAATCCTAAATGCAATCCTAATATATTGTGCAAATGCAGTCCTATTCTAAAGTTAACTACTCCTAATCTAACTGTAACAAAAATCAAATGCAGGCATATAGTTTTACCTATGGAATTAGAAATAATTCACATTTCTCGATAAGAAAGCATACTAGCATACCCATTTTCATATAGATGACATTGAATATGTCCTTGCAATTGAATTCATAATCCATTCATGATTATTTCCTACAGAACCAAATGACAGAAATGACAAATTTCTAACATCTGCAGAAAATAATCAATCGAAAATAGTGCACAATTGCCTGAATAGACCATGAATTAGCTTCCCCCCGTATTCAATCTTTAGAAAAAATTAATAAGATAGAGGTACAAGAAAAAGGAAATAGATTTAAAATCTATCTTCAAGCTTGATTAAAAATATACAAGACCCAATTTTGGGTTATCCAACCCCCCCTCCCTCTGACTAAGGATGATATTGCATTTATAATAGTTTTTAGTCACTGCCCCTGGGACCATTTATCTTCTAGATTCTTCATCTCTTATCTTTCCTATGCAATCACAATTGTTCTTCTTTCTAGAATCTTCAATTTCTTGGCTTCCATGTCTTCATTTGGACTCTTCACCTCCTCTCTTTCTTGTCAAAGTGTGAATATATTCAAACGATATTGATGAAAAAATATATAAATTCAGTTATATTTGAGTAAAAAATGAGACATTAACAATTGTATATATAAATTAAAATCCAATCATTTTTAATGTCAATCAAGTAAGAAAAATTGTTTCAAATTATTTTTCAAGTCCTGATCTTTTTAACGAGCTCTTGTTTTCCCAATTTGATCGTTAGAAACTCAAGTGATGGGCTAAATAAAAATTTGTGGCCAGTATCCAAGCCAAATCATCTGTCCTCTTTTCTCAATTGTTTTGGGCATTTATGTTGTCAATCCATCAAAAATAATTCTTTCATCATGTTCCTCACATTTCCAGCTTTCCAAGGACCCATTTCTCGCTCAATTTGGCCACCTAAAACTCCATATATGGCTCTCGGAAGCGACCACTCATCAACCTTTGATTTTCTCTGTAAATCAATCTTTATTGTTTGATATACAAGCATAATGTGTTATCCCTCATACACTATGGGAAGGGATTACAATGGGTTTACATTGTTTTTCCTCCCATTTTAATTTTTATGTGGACTTAGGAGAGGTATGGAGTGTTGAGCCTGATTAATTTTTTGTACACACCTGAATCTAGAAAATAGAAAATAAAAATAAATAGAAAAAATAGAAAAACTAAATCAAAATCCCCAAGGGTTAACTCAAGCGGTCTTGAGTCAGACGTGAGATATCTACCCCAGTGATTAGATGGGGAGGTCACGGGTTTGAATCTTTTGATCCCCTTGGACTTACAATCCATAATCAGGGTCGACGGTTTACCACGTTTACCATGCATGAAATATGGGGATGTACTTGGAGGGTTTCCTGTGATTTCTTCCATCTGGAAAAAAAAACACTTAATCAAAATAAATAAAACAAACTTGTATGTCCATGGGGGATTTCTATATCAGAAAAATAATAAAATAATACACTTGAAAATACATAATAAATAAAACATATGAAAATTCTTGATGGTCAGGCTTTGGGATTTCAAGAAATTAAAAAAAAAAACATGGTGCACACCTGATTCCCTAAAGTTTGATGGCTTATCACCTGATAGATCAATGGCTTATCACCTGATATCAGATTTGATAAATTTTATGAAAATGAAATATATCAAACCCGAAGGCTCATGTATGTCTGAAAGTCAATCAAAAAATGAAATAATAAAA
The DNA here is from genome assembly GCA_009831015.1 of Picea engelmannii. Lineage (NCBI taxonomy): Eukaryota > Viridiplantae > Streptophyta > Pinopsida > Pinales > Pinaceae > Picea > Picea engelmannii. Next base: position 367,382 of record ML792421.1, on the reverse strand, counting down.
TAATGTACAAATAAGATAAATAAAAATAAATATGTAAATATTGGATAAAAATAAAATAAATAAATAAATGAACAAGCTCGTATATACAAAAGAAAATTTCGATGGGTAACGGGAAATGAGGTTGAGTTTCGAATTTGGGTCAAGGTTCCAAATATGAATCAAGTTTCGACATCTGGATCAAGGTTCCGGCTCTGGATCAAGGTTCCACCCCTAGAAATATAGGAAATTTAAAAAGGGCATATTATGAGAATTATGGCTGATTGGAATAAAATTAATGTGACAATTAAATTGAAATCTCATATATGGATCTTGGAAATTCAATGATGGCCAAGTTGAATGAGACAGAACCTCAGATAACATAATTACAATTACGAATGAAAAATTGGGGTTCCAGGTAAAACAAGTGTCATGCAGTGAATGGGTAATGTGAATTCAAGATTCCATCAGTGGAGGTAATGATTCTACACCCGGCATATGGGTTGGAGAGAAAAATATTTCTATGATGAAAAGTTTGGATAGAAAAATAAAATTAAGGGTTTCCCATAGTCATGCATTTCAAAGTTGAAGTGGAAAGATAAAGAATTTGTGGTTTTCCCAAGGCAAAACTTGAGGTTTCCATGGTTTGGAAAGGAGTTCCAAGGCTGCTAATGTCTGCATGAAACTTGAGATTTCTCTCCCATGTTTTCTTTCTCTTGTTCCACCTGGGTCTTGGCATACTCTTCTCTTGGAAAAATTATCCAAAAACAATTAAACTCGACATTATTATTAACTCCAAGTATTCAAGGTAAACTATAAACAACACATTTCCAAGAGCAGAGTTAAATAAATAGATGCATATGCATGAAAACTTTAAAACAAGTATGTATCGCCTATCCAAGACAATCATTCCTTCCTTAATGACATGATGATACTGCAAATTTAGGTATGAGAGATGGAAGTGATTCAGATCAAACATTTAAATGTAAACCATTTCCATGAAGGACTTATATTAACAGTTGCATTATAATATACTCTAAAATTCATTGATGCTAGCTCTTAAACAATGTTATGAACATAGTGTAATGAGGCTTCAGCATAATTCATAGTTTATTCTTCTGATTCAATGAATTCACATTCTAGCGCTTTGTTTATTCACAAGTTTGCATCATCATTATATGAATGTTAGGAGAATTAAGTAGAAGTAAAATAGAGGAAAATATGGAGAGAAGAAACCACCCTACTTAGTCATGCCCATTCTACACAAACATAAGTGTGAATATCATGAATGCATTGAGCAAGAAAGAAGATGCAACATGACTACATGCTCTTTTATTAAGGTCAACTATTAATTTCTCAATGATGCAATGAGATGTCAGATCAGTCCAATGCATAAGAAATCAACAGGCCCTCAAAATAAAATCATCTTCACGGCAAAATATAGAGCAATAAAAACTTGCAATCAAATAGGATTTGCAATAACATTTAACCCATTAAGAGGAAAACTTGTCAAATTTCCTGCAAAATGAGGAATGAACAGAAGAATGAAATTGAAATGAAAGCATGAGCATGTGCAAGAACATGATTAATTTGCATTTGGAAATCCACATAAGATCAAGCTTTAAGTTGCCTACACCACCTTCTCATGGAATTAATAATCATTAAAAGAACAAAACCAAAAACAGTGATAGAATGACCAAACCTTAAATTAAAAGGGACAATTAGTGTCGTAAATACTCCTTAGAGACTCAGTGGAATGCTACCCATGTTTCATAGACAAGTATCAATGATGCATTATAGAGGTTATCCTAGGCTACTCAGACTTTACCTTAGGATGCCTTAATATCATGATCACACTGTAAGGTCATCCTTCAATTGTGTATCCTCGGTCATACCATGCATTGACATCCTCTTTTTTTTACTCAACTATGGAAATTTTCAATCTACTTTGAGAAAACTTGTACTTTCATGAACACCACTTCAAACCAAGCTATAGGATAAAGCATGAAGTCATCACAGCAAAATAGAAGTTAAATATCAATCAAACATTAGCTCGGAAGAGTCAATAAACATGATCAATGGGTAGAAGAGTTCCAAAAGACTATTTACAAGGAGTGTGTCAATGGATAGAAGGATCATTGAAGAACATTAAAAATGTACAACAACAAGGATATCTTGAGCAAAAATAATAAATCCAAACCCCTAACCCCTAATGTAGTCAAAGAATATACAATGGGATCACAATAGTAGTAGATTAGGCATTGTATCTAAGACATTTGCTAGGGGCAGGATTTCCTTTTGCTTATAAAATCAAAATAAAAGGGGAGATACTGTGGCCACAACACATAGTATAGCTAAAAACTCAAGTGGAATCTCGCAAATAGCAACAAACATAAAAATCATCACACAGGAAGTGTGTGCCACTATATGCTTGCTTCATCCAATGTTGGATAGGTCTAATATAAAACCTACTCTGAAAATTAGGCATCCATCATCAAGCAAAAAATATTTCCATGGGTCATGATGTGCCTCTCAAAATCATAATCTATATGTTCCACCCATTTCCCTCCTTGGTTTCCATGAAAAACATACATCATGCCCTCAAGCATTAAGGGTTTAGAGGGAGACTCCAACCAAAATCTTCAACTATAATGATGTCTTTCTTTGTTTCACTCTATAACATATCCACATGAAGTATGAGATAAACATTTAGATATGAAGCAATATACTAGCTCATTATTTAGGGCTTGCTTCCCTATTTTGGGTGGCTATAAATGCCTTCAACAAATAAAGGATTCAACATGTTTCTTCCCCAAACAAATTTCATCTCCAACACCACCTCCTCTTCCTTTATTTTTATGCATGAATTTTTCAAGAGCTAAAGATATTAATGGCTAGAAACATTTTACACTTTTAATTTCATGAAAACCCCCCATATGATTCAAGAAATTATCCCATCAATGAGAAAATATGGTTTTTCATAACTCATAAAAAATTATTTGCATACCTCGTCCACATTTAGCTATCCAAGATAATCAAAATTTGGGCTTGGAATATCTTCTCGGTGCTTCATGATGTGGCCTTCAAGGCTTATTGGAAAATGAGTGTGCCTTTTTAGATTCTCCCACATTATGCTTTCGTTATCCATGTCATAGATGGGATTTCCATGAAGAAACTAGTGGTTTATATCACATCTATGTCTCCCAATCACAAGAACAATGTTTCCATCGAGATCCTCTTAGCCACCATGTTGTTCCTCACATGAGGGGATGAGAATATCTAAAAAATCATCATCTTCCATGGGTTTTCTATAAATCATGTCCTCTCCAAATTATCAAAAGATACTTGATTAATTTCATAAATTTGAAAACTAATATGGCTTATAAAACCCTTTCCTTCAAGGGAAGAAGGAGTAGATGTGTGAGTATATTCATTTAACTTTTTATCACCCATATCGTCTTCATGAGGAGCTGAAACAAGATCTTCAATAACCTTATCTCCTTTTGGATTTGAAATATCATGCACAAGTGGTTCATGGGATCAAAGAGAAACTTGGTCATCCTCATGAAATTCATTTTCAAGATTTACTAGGGATAGAACACAATACTTTGCTTCGATATATTCACCCAAGGACATCATTGCATCATATTTATCCTTGATTTCATCCAAGAGATCCATTGAAGGGTTATTCTCACATAAAAGCGTTAAATCATCAAGTTACTCTCCCATTTTAGAAAAAATCTCAACAAAAATATGTGCATCGTGTACAACATGCTCTTCTTCATCATAAACTCATTTTTTTTAAAACATTGATCAGATATGGAAATGAAGATTTTTCCTTTGGGTTAAAATCGCAAAACCATTCCCATACATGTCTCCCTTTCAAGGAAAGTGCAAACATTTTCAGTATGATATCCTCATGGATAATATTTAAATATGCAATAAACTCAATGAAGGATTTAACAAATTGTGAAGCTAAATGAGGGCTTTCATATAACTTTGGAGCAAGCTCTAACAAAAACAGATACAAGAGTTTATTTCGATATTTAGGAATGTATGAGAAATCGAAAGAGACAAACATTTTGGCCTCCCACTCTCCTTTGGATAGGGCCACAACATTTTACTTCAAAACTTCAAACAGATATAAAACTCGTAAGAAATACATACAACCATTATACCTCATTTTAATATCTATGGAGTCATTAGGTGAGTCTTCAAATGCCTTCAAAAATATGTTGGGTGTCCTCACCTCAACAAACAACAATTTCTTCATGAAGTTGATATATGAGAAAGAGATCTTCAAAGAAAACCCTCATCAATTGTCTATAGGCATAGTCTTAAAACTTCCAAGTAATAGAGTTTATCCTCAACAATGATAACAAAATGTTTCCTCTCAAACCCTCACTTTATGTGGAAAATCCCTAAATCACAAGTGAAACCCTAAGGGAAATGTATAAGGATTACCTAACGTCACCATGGTAAAGTCTTCACTCTATTTATTTTGTATCTCCTCTAGCACAAAGGGGGAATCCCTAGACAACTAAATATAATTTATGATATGAACTTAGGGTTTATTTCAAATTTAGTAAATAAAAAATTAAAGAAATTTTGAATTTATATGTTTTCTTGGTGTTTGAGTGGAAGACTAGTTCCAAGCATATGCTTAGGGTAAATAGATTCAAAAGATGTTTAGAGGGTTCAAAAATGTATGAGTGATATTATAGATAATGATGTTATAACATGCAAATATCTACTTATGAATGTTGTTTCAGATCCATAAAAAATAAACTAGAGAGGGCCCTTCCAAAGGTGGTCCTCAAATATGTATGCATAACAAACAAAAGGGTGATTTTGGTAACAAGAAGGAATTTTTCTCTATCTTTCACTGAAATGACAATAGAAAATTCACTAGCATTATATAAAAATTACAATTGCAAATGAAAAAAATAGAAAAACCTCAATCAATGCCCTTGTTTGATGACAAATCTTTTCCCTTGAATCAAAGCCCCTTGTAGCAAATACTAGACATCTTTTTCACCAAATAGAAACAACAACAAAGATGTATAATGAAGAACCACACATGATCAAACACCTTTGAACAATCACTTTCCTTCAATATATTGCTAATCAATGTATCCAATAAGTTATTTTATCAATCCTTCAACAACCATTACAAGTGAGGGAGCTTCTCTTATATAGAGACTGAGCCCAAAACCTTCAACAATAAAATAATATTAAACAAAGTCTATATCCATGATCTCTCCTAGTAAAAATAAAAATATAATATCTCCTAACAACCTCTGAAAGAATAATCTATACATAATAGATAAAGGGACAAATAATTAGGGGTCCACTTGTCCTCTCCTTATGAAAAACAACCCCTAGGATTAAGCTTGAATGACCATGCCATGTGCATTCTTAAGGAATGTGTCATTTTCTCCTTTAAAGTGCTCATCAAGATTCCTCTCAAAGCATTCCATTAATCCATAAATCAAGGGAGCACTCCAAATTATGAGGTTTCACCTTTCCTTGGGATAACAAAAATTGCCAAGTGTCTACAGCCTTAGCTAGGGAACTCTTTAAGAAATCATTTGACCAAATCATATAATATTAAAATATCCTTGGAAGGGGTGTTCCCTTGAACTATGTGCAAGGAGAAGGATTTGGGACCACAAAAAATACTAAAATACTTCCCCAAAAGTGGATGCCCTTGATAAATGTGAGAATAGTAATTATGCATCCATAAGTGTGCAAATATGTAATGATTAAGGGAATTCTCCATTGAAAAATGGAGTCAACAACCTAGAGATTCTCAAAATGTGCTAAAAATAGCATGATCAAGTAGGGCTTTCTCTCCAATGCGTAACCAACTCCCCAAAATGATGGATATCATGAAGATATGTGCAATAGTGGACCCTTTGGTTTTCATATCAACCTCCTCAAGGTGGGAAACCTCAATAAATGTGTAAATAATGTTGATCCACGTGCATGGTAACTATATATCCTTCAAGAAATTCAAATGGAAGTGGAGCACTCTAGATAAATGTGCATTAGAGGTTGAGAATTCATCATAATATAAGCATGGATAACCAAAAACACATGTTACATAACATGAATCCATGTGTATTGCCACAAAAACTCCTCAAATTGAGGATCAAAAGTGGAATTCCCTAGGAATATGTGCAAAATGTGGGGAGCATTCCACTAGACTGGTGTGAAAAAAACAAGTATGTGTGCTACAACCTGATACCATGTGTCAATACCATGAAACCATCCCAATACTAAGCCATATCATAGGGAACTCTTTAAATATGTGCAAAATCCCTCGTACAACATGTCAAACAACATTGGAACCCCTCAGTTGATAAGAAATCCAATCAAAGGGCATGGCATGGCATGTGTGAATGAATCCAAGTATCAAATCAGCCATTGATATTCAATCACTCTTCCCAATGTGAACACATGGTGGTAAAAGGAGGGTCCTCTCCTCCAACACCTTATCAAACCAACTCCTTAGTTCATGCAATTTGGCAATGTAAAATCAAATGTGATCCAAGAAGGAAATGTTCTCATCCAAATCTCAATATTGGTGGTATGGCCTACCTCCACATATGTTCTTGTTCTTAGGGAATTGTGAGATGTATTTCCAATTATCCATCATGCATTAATGATCAAAAAGTGTAACATGTGCAACTTTTTATTGCTCACACACTCTCTAAAGTAAAATCCCAACCTTACTTAAGGGAAAACCTAAGGATATAGATAGGCAAGCCACCCACTGTCACCTCAGCAGCCTTGCCTCTACACTTCTAGGCTAGGGTAAATAAACTAAGAAGGGGTTCCCACATGGTCAAGATAACTCATATCATTGTAATAAGGATGTGAAAAGGGGAAGGACTCATCTTGACTCAAATTTGACAATATTCTCTAATGGATGACACGAGCTAAACGAGAGAAGACAAATGAGCACTAAGCATTGTGACTAAGCTCAACAAATGCAAATGTGTCATATCCATATATTATCATTAATGCATTATTACACATTATTTATCCATACATAAATAACCAATGAAAGATGGTTGATTCAAGTATCAATATATCAGGTGCATAACATGTATTTCTTCATCTAACATCGAATTTTGGTATGCAAATTCTAGTGCTAACCATAAATCAAAAATTAACAAGCACCAACAGTGATATAATGTTCAACAATTATACTCATACCATAAACCCAAAAAATGATAGGGTTGTAATGAAAGGCTCTGAATGATGAACATGTATATATCAACAAAGATAGAATAGTGCAAAATTATATGATAGTCTGTTGTAGAACACTTTCAAATGAGAATATTTTAATGTAAGACTAATGATAAATTATGAGCGACATTATGTCATGGGCATGTTCAATATTGTGAAGTATGTATGAATCATGTTCTCTACTAGATCCTGGAGTGGCTATATCTAGCAGTAATCTTCAAGTCTCAAAAAAGGAAAAACAAGCAGATGGATATTAGTGTAATGTCCCCATTTTGGGGCTTCCTTGTTATACAATTGGAGATGACTTATGGGGTTTGTGTCAACCAGGATATAGGGGTGAGGTTATGTTACCAATGATCTTGGAGGGATTGGAGGGATTATATCAGGCCTATCCTAGTCCATTTATCATATTTCATCATTAGGATCACTTCTTCACAGTTTGTCCTTTGTTCCATGGAATTTCGTCGATTTTTGTAAATTGGGAGTCTTATTGAGCATAATTTAATTAAATGCACTAAAGGTAATCGCTCGTTGGAACCAAAAGGAAAATCTCTAAAGGTTGAGATGATGAAAAAGTGACTTATAGTGGCCATAATTGATTTAAAGTCAAATAAATCATTTTTTGGAGTAAAAAGGTTTATTAAATTAATAAAGTGATTTTATGAGAAAATATTAAAGAAGAATTAAAAGTCACTTGAGGGGAAAAAGGTGAAAGGAGGTATAAAGGAGAGATAGGGGATAATACTCTCTCTTTATGTTGATGATTATTTTGATATTGGGTTAGAGAGCTCTTGGAGCCTTTGGGGGTTTGGAGTAAACCCTTGTTTGGACTAGTTTGGAGCAGAGATTTTGTGGTTGCGGATCGTATGGTTTTGGGCATGCTATAGTAAGCATTTTGGATCCCATTTCTTATTTACTCAATCAACAAAGAGTGGCATTAATAGCAAGTAAACTTCAACATTTTGAAGCAGCTGAACGTGTGACTTAGAGGGCAAATTCAACAGCAATATCAGTGATAGCCAACACTTCTATTCTTCCAACCAAACAAGTGTTATCAGTTTTAAATGTATGCTAAGCCAGATCAATCATGGATCATCCAGACTTGTGATCTTTTTCTAGTATCATTGTTCATTGGGAAATTAATAATAAATAAGATCAGTTATGTTATGTTTCTTGTGTTATATTAGTTGTGAGTTATGGTCCTTTTACATCCTTGTTGTTACATATATTACATGTCATGAAAGTATCATTTGGCACACTAAATCTTATGTATTCATCCTCACACGCTTAATAAACCAAACTAGAGATACAACAGTAGTGATCAGGGGTATTTTATGGTGGAATTAAACCTACAGCCTAAGTATTTGACAAAAGCATTGAACCAGAAATACTCCTATAGAACTACAGTAGCAACAAGAGGGGTTTATGTAGAGGTATTTGGGCATGTTGTCAAGTGTTTGAAGAAATTTATCAACCAGAAATACACCTTAGCATTATAGCAGCCAATAGAGGGGATTTTACAGTGGTTTTGGGCATTTTCTCCAACTATTTGAAGAAATTCTTGAGTGAAGAAATCACCCAAAACATAACAGCAGTAAGTAAAACACAAACAACAGTGAATCTAAACACATATCAGCAGTATTGAAGGATCTTTGTGGGTTGGGTAGTGTGGTAAAGTGCTCGACAAAATTTCCCACACAGTCATAACTTACATCAGTAGTAAGGAAGGAGGTACAGTGGGTTTATGAGGTGTCATTCAAACTACTTGATAAAACAAATTGAACCAGAGAAACACTAAACCTTACAGTAGTCTTGAATAAACTGTATCAGTGATCCTAAGTGGGATACTACAATTAGTGATCTAGTTACAACGTAATATCATTCAAATGATACCCTCCTTTTATGAGTATTTGTACCACAAACCAAAAAGATAGTGATGTTGCAGTGATACCTTTGGATTCATGTGATAAGTACTGTAAACAAGCAGGCATGTAGATGGAGAATTACATTGTTTAAATCATGTTTATAAGAATGTAATTCCTATATCGATAGCCAAAACTTATACACCACGAGGCAACATTCCATAATTTGTAGATTTCTATTTTAAGAATAGAGACAAAAGAACATTATGAGTGCAGGCTAAGAATAAAAATCATGTAATGGAGAAATGAGCCAGCAAGATATCATATGAACATTCAAGCGTATATGATAATTTAACCATGCAAATTCAGACATTGAATAACCCTGGAAATGACAATAAAAAAGGGTGTTGTTTGATATGTAATTGAGGTTATTATGACATCATTTTCTTCACATGATTAGGTTAGAGTAAAAGTATGTCTGAAATTTGTATAGATAAGCATCATGTCATCTTCTGGAACATACTTGGATTTCTATGATTAATTAAACCTTCAAATCAATGATATCATATTCACTCAAATCATTGGCATTCGATGAGTTTTTTTGAGAACTAAAACACCCAAATCATTTCCAAAGGAAAAATTAAACCATTATCAAGTACGCACCATTAATTCCTACATATCTGAACATTTGAGAATTAATAAAATAGGTGATAATCATTTAGTAAATTTAGGAGATCATTCGGCCTTAGAAGGAATTGATCTACAAATTGTAGAAAATAAAAATAGGGCATACCCTAAAAGTTGAGAAATGATGGGCATATACCCCTATTTACTTCCACGTATTCAGAAAAATGAATGGTAAATAGAAATGGATCAATATCATGAGCATGGGATATAGGGTATTCAAAAAATTTAGATCTGATATGAAAGCATGTGTATTGTTTTCCCTTGGGTTTGATTTGGAGAAAATAAACAACAACAACAAAAATCAAACCTCAAAACTGGTATAAGATAGAAATTTGATGAATCGACTAGCAAATTAATCAAAGAAATATTTGTCAATTAGGCTCAAGAAATATAAAAAATAATAATAATAATAATAATTGATAAATAATTTTTTTCTATTGGATTGATTGAACAAATCAGTGAATAGTTCTCCTTACCATTGGTTGATGAGGTCAATCTTCTTCTTTGATCAAGATCCCTTTATTTTTTGAAAATGTTGAATTCTCCTACACCAACAGATGAGCATGGGGGAGGTTCAAACTATGGCAACGAGTTTAATAAATTCTCTATGAGGGAAATATCATATCAAACGAATCAAACCATGAAGGAAATACAAAAGGGATTAATTTTATTCTATGTGAGAAGACAAATCTCTAGACACCAATATTCAAGAACATAACATTAAAATAACCATAAATAAGAAGCAATATAGGATCACATTCATATCTTGTTAGATCGATCCTATAGAAAACCTTCAGTTCATGAACAATCCTATCATACTCTCACCATTGATTTATACATGGAATAAAAATTCACCAAAGAAAAAATATACTCACACCAAATTTTCCAAGAATAATTTCCTTTATCTCCAATGAGTTAAAATGAGGAGAGAAACCTCTTCTATAGGTGAAGATGTGCCTCAAATCAACTTTACAATACCATGTGCCAGCTCAATACCATGCGCCAAAAACCACTTGCTCTAATAAAAATATGAGAAAATTTAAAATAATAATAAAGTACATCAATGTTTTCTCATAGCATACATTATCTCTTTAGAAAGGGTCAAAGATATAATATAATAATTCTCAGGGGGGGTGAACCCCTTCTCGAAGGTCAAAGTAGTCAAAATAATCCAACGTTTAACTCCCTCTAAGGGAATGAGCCAACGTACAAATGAAGCAATAAGCCATATGTGAGTTGTCCCATCTAGAAGTGGTAATGAATGGCATGTGTATGCTCAAGATGCTAATGGTCCACAAAAAATGTCTTGAAATGTGTCACGTGTGGGATCCATAAGGCATATGATTCTTCAAACAATAATCCAAATCATAATATCCAATCATTAATGATGGGTCTAGCCTCCTACCATATTGTTAACTGGTGGTACCTAGTGATAGTTTCTTAGCAAAAAACAACAAAATTGATTAATTTTAATACTTTCCTAAGTCTTACCTAGGGGAACATTATTAACCATCATACATTAATCAAATCCTAATAAAAAACATATTTCATAAGTTTTTTAGGTGAAATATAGACAATTAATGTGCAATAGTGACAAAAGGGAAGGGGAATGATTCCATGCGATGACCCTCAAAGTCTTAGCCATGCATAGGTCATATTTTTTTCCATTTTTTGTTCATCTAGCTTCATTTTGGTTGGGCATTGTTTATAATAGCTTTCCATAGGGAGCTTACCATTGAGTTACTATCCTTGGCATGTTTTTTACTACCCCCTTTAGCTTTTTTCTTTAAGTGTTCATTTTATTTAACAAATCCCTATTATTTAGATGTTATTTAGACAACCAGGGAATAGGGGCATTGGCCTTATAATGAAGGGCATTACTCAAGTTTATTTTTGGCTTTTTTTACTTTTTATCTTCATATCTAGCCACAGTGGCTATATTAGATTCAGGATTTGACTTAGACCTTTCCTTTTGACCTTTAAGAAATCATACATGATAGGATGCAATTATTTTTTATGTGGATGGAAATGAATGATACTAGGGAGATGGAAATTGATTAGCATGGTTAGGATATGGATGGCGTTATCTAGTCTAAACACCCAGTAGTGCAAGTTATCCTGGGAAAAGACACACTTCTAATAAAAAACATGTTCCCCAAGTACTATGAGGCAACTGATAAAATTATTATACATTATGAACTGCTAATAAATAATCATTAGGTGTTTACAATTTCACGACATGCCAAAAATGTTATATCATCATGTCTAAGTAATCATTAATACATGGAATGTCAATGAAACAAACTAGATCGTCAAAGTGCATCTAACATATGAATATCTGGACTAAATTGAGCTAGCACGATCATGTCTCAAATAGATAAAAAGAAAGAAATATATTCCATTTTATGAAGAGTTGCATGACATCTCATGCAAGAATCAACATGACACCCTTGTGAGGATATCCAAATGTCATTACCATTGACAGGGTAACATCTAGCTCCTACTCGATGACATGCACTCTATGAAATAATGTATGAGAACTCTAGAATATCTGTAGACATGTAACATACACACTATGTAACCAAAAAAGGATGTGAAATTATGGGGTGAATATACCACCCTGGTTAGAAAAAAAAAACTATTGTGCTAAATCAAAATTTTCAATAAGTCTAAATAATGACAGTAAAGAAATTAAATGAAATCATATGAAAAAACTTGTTTAAGTAAAATGAATATGCATCAAGAAAATCAAGAAATGCATGAAAGTAAATAGTCACATGACAAGAAATCATGCATGGAAATTAAAATGCATTCTAACTACTTCAATGGGATATGATTCATTCATAACTTACTAGCTAACTAAGGGATGTGGTTGTTATGTGAAGTCAAAAATCTAATGCAACCACTCAAGGAACTTATCGACAGTTTGAATCCTTGTCTTGTTTTTGGTTATCAACCAAAACATGGATACGTCAAGAATTACATGTCTATCTAGCAGTATTCATATCACTCCAAAGTTAGGAAATAAATTAAGGTTGTACATATGAAGGTCAAGACCCAAACTGCTCCAAGGTTGATTCATACCTCCGCAAACTTCCTCCATCCAAATATTAATTGGATTATGTAATCACATGACTCAGTCAACTCATTGTTTATAATTGAAAAAACAAGAAGGAAAGGTTGTGAAGGTAACTCCAACTGGGATCTAAATACAAGTTGTTGAATCATAGTTGTCGAGAGGGTAAAATCACTCAGTGGTCAGAGGTAAATAATGAGAGTATTCATGAGCAAAAAGAAAACATGGAGAATAATAATACTCAAGAATCAAGGTTTGAGTTCTTGAGGCACAAGCTAAGTATTTCTCAACACTTATGATAACCCTTTCATCGAGAGGGGGACAAATCACTCCATACTTTTCAAGTCTTGGACTAGTTGATTTTTCTTCAAAACTTTCTACGCTAAATTCCTCATCATGTCCAATTTAATCTACCACAATTTTACCCTCATAGTCAGTGTCACAGATAGGATCACCTTTAAAGTAAGAAAATTATCCATCCCATTTAAGTCTTCCAAAGTGGACAAAATCATCAATGCATGATGGAATAAGTATGGATATTTCTTCAAATTCAACCCTTTCACACTCCTCTTCTTCACGCAATCTTCCCAAGTGAGGCTCTTTGTAAAGTTATAGCTCATCCATGTCAACTTCACTTTCATAGTTTGTATCGTAAATGGGATCACCTTCAAAATAAGTACATCTCATATCCTACTTAGATATTCCCATGCAAGGTAGTTCATCAAAGTTTATAATACCCATGTTATCATCTTCTTGGAATAAGGGGTAATCCACCAAACCTTCAACACTTACCTCTTTCATGGATGATGGATTAACAAGCTCAATATATCGACAGGGCGTAACAATCCTTAGAGATCATTTGTATTCTTGTGTTTAGCTTGTGTCATCCCTTAGAGAATATTCTTGAATTTGAGTCAAGTTGAGTTCTTCCCCTTTTATTGTCCTTATTACAATGATAGGACTTGGCTCGACCATGTGGGATATCCTCCTTAGGTTAGTGATGGATCATGTTGGCATTGATGTCAATGGTTTGATTGATTGATATCATTAAATGATGTCAAGTGATGGATTGTTTGATAGGCTTGATTGATGAAGATGGATCAATGAATTGTCATTGATACATGATGCATAGTTTATGTATATGATGCAGTGGTGAATTGATGCATAGATGAATCATTATAGTCTTATCATGATTGATAATGTGCACAAATGGATGAAATCCAAAGTGGTCCCCTTATGGTGAAATCCCTCATGGGAAGACGCTTTGTGGTTGAGTTGTGGTTGGGAGGACTCATGCTTGTATGTGGAATAATGAGATGAAGATCAATGAAATTGTTGGTGAAACTATCCTAGATGGATAGTGTTTGTCATGCCATTTCCAGTGTGGAATGTCACATAACTCCTCACGGTTTGAGAGTTATGGCCCTACGAAGTTGAAGGACCCCATGTGTTGGCTTGAAGCCCCAAATGGTCAAAGAAGTCAAAGTGCCCTAAAAGAAGAAATCATTATTTAAATGATAAATTAAAGTGACAAAGTCAAGATGGATTATTTAAATGATAAAGTAAGGTGACAAAATCAAGAAGGAATATTTAAATGATAAAGTATTGGATAACTTTCTATTTATGGAAAGTGGTTAACCCTAAAATAAGGAAAATAGGTTATGTGACCTAGAAATGGGTTAAGTGACCTAGAGGATGAAAGTATAAATAAGATAGAAATGGTCTCTTGTAGATCATCCTTTTTGTGGATCAATGGAGATCTTCTTGTGAGAATATCTTTTGGAGAATTGATGGAGAGCTTCTTGTGAGAGCAACTTTGGTGTGGATCTCTTGAGCATGATTAATGATATATTCTGAGAAAGAGAGCGTGAGGAGGATCTCATGAACGCATCAAATTTTCRGCAATGTCGAAGATCTTGATGAAAAAATTCTCGGAGCTTCAGAAACCCTAGTTTCTGAGGTATAYGTGGGTTGTAATGGGCCAAGGCRCRTACACACRTGGGATGTATGAGGAMAGGGAATGTACAGTGGATGGAATGGTGAAGACTTATGGTTGAGTTGGTGCCAAGMTCTTGAATGATGAGGCAGGTTCCAGATCTGCATTCTATGGGATCAKATCTATCACTGAGACACTGGTATGGTTACATTATTGTCTTGATGGATACTATTGTTTGATGTGTTGTGAATTCTTAGGGAATTCTTGGTATGGCTTCTATGATGTGGTTCAGTTTGGTTGATTTGGTTGATGGAGTGAGTAGTACTCTAGTGATTCAGTGGTGACATGATTTCTATGGTATACTAGTTGTTTATACATGATTGAGATAGATTTCATATTGATTTGTTGTGGAGCATGAGAAAGCTATTGGAGAGCTTGGATGTGTTGTTATTGGCTAGTGGTCAGATTGAATAGTCAGAGATAGAAGGGAATGATATATTGGTTGCAGAGGATCTAAGTTGATCTTGAAAGATAAACCCTAATAGCTTAGAAGGTATACACAGGTTGTTGTATACATTGGCCGCGTACACACGCGGGCTGTAGTGAGCCAGGGCGTGTACACACGCGGACTGCACTACTGATAGGTTGCGTACCTATTGACAGATTGATATCTGTTGAGGATTGTTGACTCATCTCAGTTGGTACTGAGTATGTAAGTTGAGTCTTTCATAATAGAGTTGGTTCTCTTGTAGAGTTGTACCCTATTCAGTTGTTGTCGATAAACCCCCCGGATTGTTGTCCATAATAAAAAGAAAATTGCCCATACATCTTGTGTTCCTTGTGTTCCTTGTGTTCCTTGTGTTCCTTGTGATGATGACTTGTTGATGATATATTGTTGATGTATGTTCACATCTAACTGGTTATAAATGACAGAATGGGTAATGAGTCAATGTTGAATGTTAACTAAGGAGTTTTTGTGTAAGAGGGAAGCTTTGGGAAAAAGAGCCCCACACTCATTCACCCCTCCTCTAAGTGTGGTAGGTGTGTCCAACGGTTATCATATTCTTGGAATAAGGGGTAATCCACCAAACCTTCAACACTTACCTCTTCCATGGATGATGGATTAACAAGCTCAATATCTCGACAGGGCGTAACAATATTTAGATCTCATTTGTCTTCTCGTGTTTAGCTTGTGTCATCCCTTAGAGAATATTGTTGAATTTGAGTCAAGTTGAGTTCTTCCCCTTTTATTTTCCTTATTACAATGATAGGACTTGGCTTGACCATGTGGGATATCCTCCTTAGGTTAGTGACCTTATCCTAGAAGTGCAAAGGCAAGGCCACCTAGGTAACAATGGGTGGCTTGTCTATATATATCCTTAGGTTATTATATCAATACCATCATTAATGAATTGTTACTCATTATTAAGCCATACATTAGTAACCAATGAAAGATGTTTGATGCAAGTATCAATATATCAAGTGCATAACCTATATTTCGTCATCTAATAGAAAATTTTGGTGCCAACAATAAATCAAATATTAACAAGCACCAACGTGATATAATGGTCGACAATTATGCTCATACCATAAACCACACAAATTGTAGGGTTGTAATGAAAGGCTCTAGATGATGAAGATGTATATATCAGCAAAGATAGAGCAGTGCAAAATTAGTTGATGATAGTGTATTGTAGAACACATTCAAATGAGAATATTTTAATCTAATACTAATGATCAATCATGAGAATTTTGAAACCTCATGGAGAATTAATTAATTATTAGGGTTTAAAAATTTCCATATGATGGGTTTTCGGCTTTGCAAATTAGGATTTCATTCCAGTGTTCTAAAGATCGGATTTCAACCAGCTTTTGTTCTCTAGTCTCAGTGGTCAAGCTAACAAGAATTTGATATGACCCATCCCATGGAGTCAGTAGGAGAGGGGGTGAAAACCCCCTCCTACTGTAATGCAGTGGCAGTGACGTTAGCAGGTGGAGGGATAACTCGGTTTTCATTTGACCTCCTTCCTCATCTCTTAACTTTGACTTAATTTGACATATTTAGCAAGGGATAAATAATGGAAATTCATCCCGAGTCCTCCCATCTGAAAGTGGATTGGATTTGGGAGCCAGGAAAATGTCTCTCGCAGGCGTCGTAGCCCCAAGATACATAGTAAGCACCATCAAGATCGATGAGTAGACACAATACATGAGGGGTCATGCATTGATTGGGAAATTTCTTGGACTGTGGCCATATGAAAGGGACCTAGTGAAATGGATCCAGCACTAGCAGAAGCCCAAATGAAACTATGATCTCCAACTAGGATTGAAGAGCTTCTTCACCATAATATTTTACAACCTAAAATATAGAGAGAGTTTTTTATGGTGATCCTTACCTTTTCAATTCGGTTGTATTATTTTTAAGATACTGGATGGATCCCTTCATCCCTGAGAAGGAATATTTCTCACATGTGCTAGTCTGGATCCATCTATTATCACTCCCTCAAGAGTTATGGTTGAAAAAAATCTTGGTAGGGATTGGAAACACTCTAGGAATCTATGTAAAAGATTTTGAAGCCACCAGGAAATGAAGGTATACCTCTTATGCCTAAATATGTGTGTACCTAAATATATCTAAAATGCTACCGGTCTCAATAGGATTGGAATATCAAGATGAATAATGGAGCCAAACCATCGACTTTGAACACATCCCATTCATATGATGCAATTTCCATGAACACGGAAATTTGTTTCGGGAGTGTCCTCTTAACAACCCAATCAAGCCTGATCAAGGAAAAACTGAGAAGCCA
Organism: Picea engelmannii; assembly: GCA_009831015.1. Lineage (NCBI taxonomy): Eukaryota > Viridiplantae > Streptophyta > Pinopsida > Pinales > Pinaceae > Picea > Picea engelmannii. The sequence continues at coordinate 349,778 of ML792421.1, read as the reverse complement.
AAGGATGGATTTGTGTAGGTTCCATGCAGATGCCAGCAAGGTCAAAAGAAATACACTACTATTCAGGAAAAAAAAAAAAACAAACCACCAAAAACTCCTTTGCAAATCTCAACCAAGTGTCAGATGACCTCGAGGATCCCCAAGCATAGAATGGAAAAAATTTGAATGGAGTCAAGTCAAATACCCAAGAAGGAACAGTCCTCAAACCAATCATACATAGAATAGAAACCACACCTGGTGGAGGATATCTACCATTTGAGGAAAGAGACGATGTGGAAATCAAACTAGATGAGAGAGAAATAGCAGGGGTAGACCTGGTCAATATAGAAAAATACTATAAAAGAAAGGAATTGTGTATTATACCCCTGAATCAACTCAAAACATTACATAAGGTATATTTGAACTCCACAGTAGGAGCAACATCTAGAGTAAGCAAAGGTCTGAGTATCCATTGATATCCCCTCAAATATATATGCAAACAATCAAAAGATGAGAATAAATGAGGTCGCAAGTCCACCCAACAGCTCATCCAGGAGGTAGGAAAATTTATGTTCAACCTAGGACAGATTCAATTTATTTCTTAAGGTTTATCTCCCTTTCACACACCCTCTTCCTCATGAATATCATCTCATGGAACATTGAGGGCTTAAACGGGAGAAGCAAGCAACGTCTTCTCTGAACCCGCATCATAGAAGAAAATCTGGACATACTACTTCTTCAGAAAACCAAGTGTGTAGGCTTGGAGGTGAATCTTATTTTCACCCAATGTTGGAAACAAGCCTATTCTATTCACACTAACTCTAGGGGGGCACAGGTGTCTTGGACATCCTATGGAATCCTTCCACATTCATATTAGATGGATTCTTCACCAATAAATGAAAAAACTTAGCAGAATACAAAGAAATAGGTTCAAATAAAGAGGGGTTAATCACCAATGTTTATGGTCTGCAGCTCCAAATGGATAAGCATAGATTCTTTCAAAGCCTGATGGGCCAAAGAAATATTGCTAGAGGTCATCGCTAGATTCTTGGAGGGGACTTCAACATGATCCTCTCATTAGAGGAAAAAAGAGGAGGCATCTGCAAGTTGGAAGGTGACTCTGAAGACTTCAAAGAAACCATTGAAACTTTAGACCTAATAGATATGGACAACATCAACGGGGAGTTTACCTGGTCCAACATGCACTCAGGTTCCGAACATATAGTGTGTTGACTAAATAACTTATTAATATTAGAGCCCCTAATGATGTATGGACTCTCAATGGAATCAAGTGTCCTAGGCATTTTTGGCTCTAGTCATTGGCTCGTTCAGTTATGGATTGATATCACCTGCTCTCCTCGATGGAGACCTTTTTGTTTTGAAAAATTATGGATAACCCACCCAGAATTTCAAGAAAATCACCAACAGTGGTGGAATAATGCAGTCATACCACATGGATCATTAATGTTCATATTTCAACAAAAGTTGAAAAACTTCAAGCAACACTTGAAGTTTTGGAACAAGAACACTTTTGGGAAAAAATTTCAATTCCAACGGGATATTGAGCAGCAGATGAGGAACATACACAAATAAATCATACTCCAAGGATAAATAGAACAACTTTAGGAAGCTCAAATGTGGGTTAAACAGTAGCTCGAATATAGATACGCTAAGGAAGAAATATTATGGCATCAAAAATCCAAGATCCGGTGACTCAAGGAGGGGGGGAAATAAAAACAAAATCCATAGGTCCATGATTCAACACAGACACATAAATTGAATCTCGAAGCTAGAGGATGCCTAGGGAAAAATATTAAGCACTCACTCAGATATAGAACAAGAAATGGTCAGGTATTACTAAGATATTCTCATAGAACCACAATCAGAAAGATCTGCAGCAATTGGAAAAATCACTTGGCACATCCCCTCTCACATTACATATGAACATAATGTTTCCCTTTTGAGACCTATCACGATCGAGGAAGTTGATATAGAAATAAATAATATGTCTATTGGAAAATCTATTGGCCCTTATGGATTCACCATCGACTTCTTCCACTATTGTTGGCCTCTGATTTAGAAGGAAGATTGGCATCTCGTTGAATATTCTAGACGATCAAGACAGCTCCTCCTAGATCTCAACACTAATTTCATCAATCTAATCCCTAAGGAGGAGTGTGTCACTCATCCCAAGTAGTTCATACCCATTTCTCTCTACAATTTCATCTACAAAATCCTCATGAAGGTAATCGCTCTTAGACTCAAAGCCATCCTCCCTAGGTATGTAGAAGGCCACCAAATTATAGATAGTATCTTTATGTCCCACAAAGATGTTCACTCCTTGAAATCAATGGGAACTTCGAGGATGCTAATAAAATTAGACCTATCTAAATCCTTTGATATGCTCAACTAGAAGTACATGCACTCCCTCCTTCTTGCTTTTGGATTCAACTTGGACTGGGTTAGATAGATCTTAAATCTCACCTCTTCATCCTTCTTTTCTATATTGATCAATGGGGTTCCCTCTATGCCATTCATCCCCTCCCGTGGAATCCAAAAAGAATATCCTCTCTCTATTATCCACTTTTTCATTCTGGTGGAAGGAATAAGTCGTTACATCAATGTTGTCATTGTTGAAGGCTCCCTCAGGGGCCTCCCCCTCCATGGAATGAACCACCCCATCTCTCAAATCCATTTTGTCGATGAAACCATGATGATGGGGTCTACCATGACTTGGGAAGACAAGTGCATACTAGATATTCTCAATGATTTCAATTCATCTTCCATCACCTCCATCAATCATGAAAAATACCAAATTTTCTTCTTCAACACCCCCAAATCCATCCAATTTTCCATTGTTTGAATCCTTGGCTTTAGTAGGGGCTCCCTTCCATACAAATACTTAGGATTCCCTCCAATTGACAATATGCTTTGCAAAATTTCATGGGAATTCCTACTCATGTCATTGGAAAAAAGACTCATCTCTTGGACCTTTCTAACCCTTAACTTAACTAGACGTCTAGTCCTTCGCAAATATGTCTTACAAGCCATCCCCATTTACATATTTTTTTCCCTTGTTGCCCCCAATTTTGTTCTCAACACTATCACATGCATCTAGATAAAATTTCTTTGGCAGGAAACAAAGGGGGGTTGCAAATGGGCTTTGGTCAATTGGAATTTGGAAGGAATTATGTAATCAAAAACATGCAGGAGGATTGGGATTAAGAGATCCCCAAACCCTCAACCAAGTCTTAGGGGCTAAGACTTGGTGGAGTTGGCTTAAGAATTACACAAAAATATGGGCCCGAATATGGAGACACAAATATACCCCAATAGTGAGGGAAGAATAGTTGATCATATGGAATGACAACAGAGCAGGATCTCTCATCTGGACCACAGCAGAACGAAATTGATTCTTCATTCAAGATAATGCATTTTGGGATATAGGAAATGAAAATACAACTTTATTCAAGAGAGACTCTTGGAAGAAGCTCCCACCACTTAATCAACATAAATGGCATGAGGACCTCCATTCACATATAGATCAGGCATGCATAAAGGTAGTCTCATATTTTTGGCGACCGAAAAGTCATAATGACACCTGGTGAAAATGGAAAATCAATGAGGAAGAACTAGGAATCCTGAATCAATTGGATCGGGGACATTAGCTAGAGGAAGCAAACTTGCGCAAAATTGAGATCAAGCATGATCTAGAAATTATACGATGTGGACATGCTCCTAAAGTCTCATTTATGCTCAGAGAAGCATATGGCCTAAAGGCCAATTTATCCATGCTACCCAAGGCCCCTATTTGGAGTAAAATTTGGGATTCCAATTTATGGCCAAAGATAAGCACTTTTCTCTGGCTAGTTGACCATAACAACATCCTCACCTAGAACAACCTTAAGAAAAGAGGGTTTGTTGGACCATCCATATACCATATATTCTTTTGATAAGAAGAAACTTTGGATCATCTTCTCAATCAATTCTCTTTCTGTTCCCTAATTTGGGATCAAGGAGCCCTCATGATGTGCACATCTGACTGAAACCAGGATGGAGTAGCAATCACAATCATTGATTGGTGAGTTTGAGCCTTCAAAATCTCATTCTCAACTGCATTTGGTAGCTACTCCTAGGATTCATCCTCTAGAAGATATGGAAGAAGAGAAATCAAAGAATCTTTCTCTCAACCAATCAAACATGGGGATAATTCTGGATCCAAATTAGAAAGAATATAGTAGAGAAAATCTTGGCCACCAAATGGACTACAGAGGATTTATATTTTGATTCCAGTGAGAACGTTATATTCTAAGGATGGAATATTTGTATATACCCCTCAGATCCTCAGACCATATTTCACTCAACCCACTCACACAGGCCCAATTGTTGGACTTGTCCCCCTCTAGCTTCCTCAAACTCAATTTCGAAGGAGAGTCAAAAGGGAATCCTGGCCTGGTTGGTTTTGGCTTTGTATTCCGAAATGAATAGGGGTCCATTCTAAACATTTTGGTTGGCATCCTAGGATATGATTTGAATAATGTAGCAGAGCTCTGGGCCCTCATCAAAGGCCTCCAACTGGTTTGACAGTATGGTTGCACTCAAATTTTCATAGAAGGGGATTTCCAAGTAATATTAACCATGTTAACTAAGCTCTTCAATGTCTCTGGCCCGGAAAATATTTCCCCGAGATGGAAGTTCTTAAAAAATCTAGAATTATTACACTCTATTATCCATCCCCGTCAATTTATGATACCCTCCCATATTATATGACAATCTAATAAAGTGGTAGATAATCTAGCTAACATTGGTGTTTATCGCAAGGAAGGGGATCTATTATGTGACTCCTCTTAGCACAATGATCACCCCATTCTCATGGAATGTATATCCCTGAAACGCTTGGCAGAATCTCCCTCAGATGGGGTGCTTTCCAGTGCATATAGGCATTAAAATGGCAGTGGGGAATCTAAACACCTGGCTCACCGATCCTCGAGTTAGGTGAAAGGGAGTGGGTATTTCTCATTCATCGCTTCGAAAAAATCATAGCAAAAATTACTTGGCATGATCTTTTCTCTAGTGGGATGTTGCAAAACTGCATGGAGGAGGCTCAAGCTATTAACTCTTGGTACCTGGTAATCAATATGTCATTAATTACCATGACATTGTGGTTTGTGGGATACATAAGAGTGCATCGAGTTTGGTGGGTTATCCATTTTGTTTTTTCCATTAGATTTGTGCGCTAATGTTGTCGCAAAGAACAGAGGAACAAATACCAGGTGATCTAAATCCATGTGGTAAAAGACTCATAAATCACCATGCCAGGACGAAGGGGATGCTCAAAGTGTGGCAAGGGAGACCACATTCCAGTTGGGAGGCATCTTTCCTTGGTTATAGGTAGTGATATTTTAGACAATAAAAGGAAGCAATCATAGACTCCTTCACCTAGCTCGACCTCATTTCACCAACAAGACAGTGGTCATACCTCCACATGATGGGGATGTAAAATTGAGTGGTTTGACCGACATGGAAACTCATTGGGTTATGCTATGAAAACTTTCTTGGGTTTGACTTCTCTAGATAGTCCACCACAGAGCTCCCCTTGCAGGGGTACAAACCAAACCCATGGTGCTCTATCCTCAGGCCATCACACCAACTGAACCCATGGTGCACCGTCCTCCAGTCATCCTAGCACTCTAAGGGATGGGGAATCCCAACGTATCTTCGAGGCCCTTACCACAATCCAGCAATTTATTTTTGAACTTCGGAGTGAAGTATTTGATATCAAATTTCACCTCGATCTCTTGGAACAACACATATCCCTATCAGTGGACATGAGCAACAATCGGGATACATCGACACCTCCTGAGGCAGTTGGAGCAAAAATCCCCATTCTCTTTCCTCCTGTACAGATGTGATGATAGTCCTTATGTATACCAGGTTCAACATTTTGTTTACTAGACTTTTGTTTTGGAATTTTGTATATGGCACGGCCAGTCAGTATAGATGTTAGTATATCTGCCAGACAATGGTTATGGTCTTTTTTTTTGGAAGTATGTATATGGCACAGGCAACCAGTATAGATGTTAGTATATTTTTCAGACAATGTTTATGTTATTTGGTAATATATGGAGCAAAAGTTTAAAAACTCAACTGGAGTAGAGTTTGTTTCCAATCATGGAGACTCTAACTCTAGCAGACATTTGATATCATGTAACATATTTTTATGAAAGGTAACTTACAGAAATCTTTATTTAAAAAAATATGTATCGTGATCATGTTCAAGATTGTGAAGTATGTATTAGTCATGTTCTCTACCAAATCTCAGAGTGATTGTATCCAATAGAGATATTAACGTTCAAGTTTCAAAAAAGGAAAAACAAATTGAAGGGTATTAGTGATCTGGTTACAACATAATATCATTCAAATATACCCTCCTTTTATGAGTATTTGTGCCAAAAACCAAAAACACAGTGACGTTGCAACGATACCTTTGGATTCATGTGATAAGGATTGTAAACAAGAAGTCATGTAAATGGAGAAGTACCTTTTTGAAATCAAGTTTATAAGAATAGAATTCCTATATCGATAACCCAAACCAATACACCATGAGGCAACAGTCCATAATTTGCAAATTTCAATTTTGAGAATAGAGCCAAAGGGACATTATGAGTGCAGACTGGGAATGAAAATTGTGTAATGGAGTAATGAGCCAACAAGATATCATATGAACATTCAATCATATATGATAATCAAACCATGAAAATTCATACATTGGATAACTCTAGAAACAACAATAAAAATGGTGATGTTTGCTCTATAAGTGAGTTCATTACAACATTGTTTTGTTCACATGATTCGATTATAGTAAAAACATGTTTGAACTTTGTATAGATAAGCATCATGTCATCGTATGGAACAAATTTGGATCTCTATGATTAAGTAAACCCTTGAATCAGTGATAGAACCTTCACTTAAATCATTACGGTTCGATGAGGTTTGTTGACAAGAAAAAAACACTGAAAGCATTGCTAGAGGAAGAATTAAACCATTATCAAGTATGCACCATTAATTCCTATAGATCTAAATGTTTGAGCATAATAAAATAGGTTATAATTGTTCAACAAATTTAGGATAGCATTCAACCTTAGAAGGAATTGATCTGCAAACTCTAGCGAATGAAAATAGGATATACCTTAAACGATGAGAAGCGATGGTCACATACCCCTATTTACTTCCACATATTCAGAAAAATGAATGGTAAACAATGATGGATAAATGTTACGAGCATGGGATCTAGGGTACTCAAAAAATGTAGATCTAATCTTAAAGCATGTGTATTTTTTTCCCCAAGGTTTGATTTGGAGAAAATAAAAAACAACAACAAAAATTTCAAACCTTCAAAACTAGTACAAGATAGAAATCTGATGAATCAACCAGCATATTAATCAAAGAAAGATTTGTCATTTAGGCTCAAGAAATTAAAAAATATACATGAATATTTTTTTCTATTGGATTGATTGAAGAAATGAGTGAATAGTTCTCCTTACCATTGGGTGATGGGGTCAATCTTGTTCTTTGATGAATATCCCTTTATTTTTTGAAAATGTTGAAGTATCCCAAACCAGTGAATGAGCATGGGGGATGTTCAAACTATGGAAAAGGGTTTAATAAATTCTCAAGGAAGGAAATGTCATATAAATGAATCAAACCATGAAGGAAATACAAAAGGGATTAATTTTATTCTTTGTGAGAAGACCAAGCCCTATACACCAATATTCAAGAACATAAAATTAAACTAACCATAAACAAGAAGCAAAATAGGATCTCAACCATACCTTGTTAGATCAATCCTCTAGCAATCCTTCAGCTCATCAAGAATCATCTCATACTCTAACCATCAATTTATACATGGAAAAATAAATTAACAAAGACAAAATATACTCACACCATGTTTTCAAAAAATACTTTCCTTTATTCTCCAATGAGTGAAAATGAGGAGAGAAACCTCTTTTATAGGTGAACAGGTACCTCAAAGAAAATTTACAATACCATGTGCCAGCTCAATACCATGATCCAAAAACCACTTGCTCTAATAAAACCATGAGCAAATTTAAAATAGTAATAAAGTGCATCAATGTTTGCTTGCATAATACATTATCCCTTTAGAAAGGGCCAAAGGTATAATACAATAATTATCAAGGTGGGTGCACCCCTTCTATAAGGAGGTCAAAGTAATCAAAATAATCTAGCGTCTTACTCCCTCCAAGGGAATGAGCCAACGTACAAGTGAAGCAATAAACCATGAGTGAGTTGTCTCATCTAGAAGTGGTAATGAATGGCACGTGTATGTTCAAGATGCTAGTGCTCCACAACAAATGTCTTGAAATGTGTCGCATGCAAGGGATATCCACTCAATGAACCTATGGCATAACACATTCATTCATGGGATTTTAAATAATACCCCTAATTTCACTAGATGTTGATAAATATCTCCTGAAATCCTTTTGTTTAACCCCCCTCCCAATACATTTTTCCAATTAAAAAAAAAATTACTAGATATCCCTTATTTTTGCCAAACACCCATTTTTATACCCTCTAATACCTATAAATCCCCATGTACCCTACATCCCCCCCAATACCTACAATATATTGACTCTATTTTTCATAATTTAAAAACCCCCTTTATGAATGAACGTGAAAAGATATTGGTCAATAAGGTGAAGCTCTTGTGGTCATGTGTGGGCTCCATAAGGTGTATGATTCTCCAAATAGTGATCCATAGCACAATACCCAATCATTAATAATGGGTCTAGCCTCCTAGAAGATCGTTAATTGGTGGCACTTGGTGATAGTTTCTTAGAAAAAATAACAAATATGATTATTTTAATACTTTCCTAAGTCTTACCAAGGGGAAAATTATTAACCATTATACATGAATCAAATCCTAAGAAAAATCCATATTTCCTTAGTTTTTTAGGTGAAATATAGGAAATTAATTTGTAATAGTGACAAAAGGGAAGGGGAATGATTCCATGTGATGACCCTAAAAGTCTTAGACATGTATAGGTCGTATTTTTTCATTTTTCATTCATCTAGATTCATTTTGGATAGGCACTTTTTATAATAGCCTTCTAGAGGGAGATTATCATTGAGTTACCATCCTCGACCTGTTTTTTACTACCCCCTTTAACCTTTTTCTTTAAGTGTTCATTTTATTGAACAAGTCCCTATTCTTTAGATATTATTTAGACAACCAGGGAATAGGGGATTCAGACTTATAATGAGGGACATTGGTCAAGTTTATTTTTGGATTTTTTAACTTTTTCTCTTCACCTCTTAGCCACAATGGCTTTATTAGATTCAAGATTTGACTTAGACCTTTCCCTTTGACCTTTGAGAAGTCATACATGAAATGATGCAATTATTTTTTATATCAATGGAAATGAATGATATTATGGAGATGGAAATTGATTAGCATGGTTAGGATATGGATGGTGTTATCTAGTCTAAACACCTAGTAGTACAAGTTATCCGAGGAAAAGACACACTTCTAATAAAAAACACGTTCCCCAAGTACTATGAGGCAAGTGATAAAATTATTATACATTATGAACTACTAATAAATAATCATTAGGTGTTTACAACTTCACGACATGCCAAAAATGGTATATCATCATGTCTAAGTAAGCATTAATACATGGAATGTCAATGAAAAAAACTATATCGTCAAAGTGCATCTAACATATGAAGATATGGACTAACCTAGGATACATCACAACTGAGCTAGCACGGTCATGTCTCAAATGGATAAAAAGGAAGAAATGTTTCTAGATCTGAAGAACATGTGCATGACACCCCATGCAAGTAGAAACATGACACCCTTGTGAGGGTATCCAAAGGTCATTACCCTTGTGAGGGTATCCAAAGGTCATTACCCTTGTGAGGGTATACAAAAGTCTTTACCCTTGAGAGGGTAACACTACTATTCCTCAAGAGATGATCTGATCTAGAATCAGATCTAGGAGCTTGATGGGGCTCAGAAAGGCATAAAAATCAAAGTTCTCACAATGGATTCAAAACAAGTGTTTGTGTAGGCCTCATCGATACGAACCCAACGCAACTTGAATGGGCTCAAACAGACGTCGTATGCTCCAAATATGGCTATCAGTTCATTTTGCCAAATAAGCAAAAATTTGATGACTGTACAGTTTGTACAGTGCCACGTGGTAGTTGACTGTACAGTATGTACGGCCATATAGGTGACTGTACATGTCGTACGGCCGTACATCTAACATGGCAGGCACATTTGGGGTTGACATCATAGGGGGACACGTGGAAACTGACCATACAGGATGATGACGTGGACGAACAGGTGGATCAATCTGGGAGTGACACGTGTCACCACTATAAGGGTGACACGTGGAACATTTGTACTGCCTACGTGGCAGGTACAGTGGTAGTGACTAGGTTGAGAGCTCAACAGACAAGTGGACCATTGGACAATTGACACGTGCAAATTAGATGGCATATGGAACTATGCCACGTGGCCCAAACGTGGGATGCCACATGGAACCCATGTATTGGCTTCAAGTTTCTTTGAAAAAATTTGGAGCACGGTAGATTTGAACTTGCGACCTCTAGTACGGGGGAATGTCTCGGGCATAGGCTGGGCTACTAGCTTGCCTACCTATTAGATCTTAACCTATATCAGCGCAACTTATATTTAAGTTAAATATGGTGCTATGTCCAGGCGGAAAAGGGTTGGGGCCTAGCCCCAGCCCTCGACTATACAACCTGTGTATGGTGACCATGACCTTGGCTATAGTTTGTTGGGCACGGATGGAGAGTTATCCCTTGATCGTGGGGGTAAATACCATATGACCCGGCCTCATTCATGTTAGCGTGAATTTGGTGGGGGTTATCCCCGGTTAGTCAGGCTAGCCTGTCAACCAGGGGTTAAAACCCTGGGCTACTATTTTGGGGCTTATCTATAATGGGTGCGTGGACCTAAGCCCGAGGCCACGTGGGTAAAGCGCATATGACCAAGAGCAAGCAATTAGGGGTCAGGGCACAAGGAGCTAGTTCAAGGCCACATGGAAACCATCCATATTCCCAGGGGCCAGTGCAAAAGGGGTTGCACCCTAATTATATACAAAAGTGGGTTTTTTCACTATATATTATTGATTTTCAATGATTTTAGTGGTAGTTTTGGAGATTTTTGGCAATTATTGGGGGATATTGGGCCCTTCTTGAGGCCAAATATTGGGGGGGAGTTGGGAGATGGTTACCAAATTCAGATATATATAAACCAAGCCTTCTTGAGGCCATGGGGAAGGATTCAAAGCAGGTTTATATTGAATATTTTCCAAGCCAAAGAATTTTTTATGCAGGGAAGCTATTGAGGAGCGCACCTTTGCGGGCCATTTCTGGGAGCTCCGATCATCCAATTTGAGTGTCGTTTATTTTGTTGGGTTCTTGAGGTTTGGTAGAAAAAGACCAGATCAATTATGAAACCTTTTGGAATTGTTGTGATTACATTTTAAATATTTTAAAAGAAATAAGAAAGCCTCACCCACTCAGACAAAGGCCCGGAGATGTAGGCGAGATTGTCGAACTCTGTTATCACATTGGTGTTTATGGTTTGATGTTTTTTATAATTAATTTCATATATGTATATGTGTATATGGTTTTTATGTTTTCTCATCAATTCTTCCTCTTTCATTAATCTTCCTAAATGGTTAATTAACACATGCTAAATAACTCAACCATTGTCATTTAAAAGATCTTTTCGGATCAAGTGGTATCAAATCTAGTTGACGTTTGGATTTGAGTTTTGCATGTTAACCAGGGAAAAGCTACATTGTGGTGAAGGCAATATTGTTAAAGAGAATTCATTGATTGGATCAAGAAAGAGAACTTCTCAAAGCAAAAAGATGGCATCAGAAGAGGGACTTTCTCAGGATGAGAAAGAGTTTCGAAAAACTTTCTTCGCCATGTCGGAGATGATGAAGGTTTTGTATGAGGATTACTTGGAATGGAAGCAACCAAATGTGGGTGAATCTTCAAAGGGAAAAAGTGAAGAAGGAGAGGATCCTCCTCAAATTCCTCCTTCACCTCCATCTTCACCTCCTTCTTCTCCTTATTCTTCTTCAAGTTCAAGTTATAAATCCATTGCAAAGAAACATGTTCATAAACATAAGAATGAAATGCCCTTATTAAAAATTGATGTTAAATTCGAATTACCTATGTATGATGGTGAAGTTAATGCATATATACTTGACAATTGGTTCAGACAGATGGAGGTTTATTGCAGTGTGCAACAGATCAAGGATGAGGCAACTCAGATCAAGTTGGCATCACGTAGACTTTCAGGCACAGCACTCATCTGGGGGAAAAGCAATTTGTAAAATGGCATGCAACAAGTGGGTAATGTATTTCCATCATGGAAAAATTTCATTTATGCACTTAGAAAAAAATTCTATCCTTTGGGTTATAAAGAGAAAGCGTTAATTGAATGGAAACCTTTAAAACTAAGAAAAGGACAAACAGTGCAAGAATACACAGTTGGATTTCATAAAATGGCATTGATGTTAGATATTCCTTTACATAACCAAGAAACTCTTATGAAGTATATAGGAGGTTTACCTGCACATATTTGAAATGTTGTATTCATGTTTGGACCAACTAATCTTGATGAGGTTTTTGTTCAAGCGACATACATTGAAGCAGGGAAAACAGGTGTTGGTGTATCAAGGGAATCATATTCAAGGAAAGAGGAAAAAATCAAGTGGCATGGCAAGAAATCAAATTTAGTGGCGAGAAAGGAAGAGAATCCCACTTGCAAGCATTGCAAGAAATGTTAATATTATGGTAGTTGCGGGAGGTATTTACCTACACGTGTAAACCTGACGAGAATAGAAGACTCTGGAAAGCAAGAGAAACCCCTAATGATTTGGATAATAACCCTAGAAGTATTGTCAGCTCAAGAAGATAATTTATATTAGGTTATTAGCCTCCAAGAAAAGAAGTCGTCCAGAAATAATAATAATATACTAAACAGACATGTACCTAGAAGGAGAAGTTGGGCCGAGAAACTTTGGCAGAACCACTATAAATACAGGGCGCCAGTTCTCATTTGACACATCTCAAAATTGTAGAGAGAAACTGGTGTGCACTGCAATTCCCAGTTTGGTGTGCACGTGTGGAGGAGAGTTGCAGGTGCAGCTACTACAACAACCAGTTTCGGTGTTGGCTTGGACTATCTCTTGGCTAGGGTTTGGACTATCTGATCAGCTATTGTCGGTGCGCTATCCTTGGAGGAAGATGTGTTACACCTTGTTTGGCTATCTAGCCTAAGGTTTTTTTCCGGAGTAATTCTCAGTCAAGTTTAAGGTGCTCGGAGGGTGGCTTCGGCCTATGGTTGCATGACGAGGGTATCATCAATGGTAAAATGAGAAAAATGTTCTATATTCTAATAGGTTATGGGCCCACAACCTCCTTCATTCATTCTAAATGCTGGAAGGAAACATAGCCACTAGGATATTGAGCTCACTAAGGAACTGTCGCTAGGGTTACTGGCAGAAGCAGCTTCCAAGACACTGTTGCTAGGGTTACTAGTAGGAGTAGTTGCAGAAACCCTAAAACCTCTTGTTGAGGCACCTTAAGTGAATGGATTGACCTATTCTCTGGATAGATCAGTGTGCTCTAGCCTAGTGCATCTCCTGATACCCTCAGCAAGCCAAGACATGAAGTATGAATTTCTGGTCAAATCTAGGGTTTGACCAAGTCAAGCAAGCCATGACTAACTCTATGAAGTCTGAGAACAAGTTAGATGGAGCCTCTAACTTCAGAGTGTGGAAGAAAAGGATTTACCTCATCCTTTCCAAGAATAAAGTGTTGGATATCGTGAAAGGAAAGATCGTGAAGACAGAGTTTGAAGAAGGAAAAGAGAAGGAACCGCAGAACATTGCAGCTATGGAGAAGTTCAAAGATGTTGACATCAATGCCATGAATATCATAGTGGATTCTATAAAATACCACTTGATACCCTACATCTCCCATCTTGACTCA